>JANHFR010001555.1:173925-187537 GCA_032468015.1 Mimophis mahfalensis | reverse complement strand
AAATAAGTAAGTAAGTAAGTAAGTAAGTAAGTAAATAAATAAATAAATAAATAAATAAATAAATAAATAAATAAATAGCTGGATTAAATTTGGCCTTTATCTCCCAGCAGATAAAATGTGATCTGGTGCTGAAGGATTCCCCCCCCCCTATTAATTATTAGCCATAGGCAGATTTAATTGGACCTTTTGCAGGGATGAGAGCCTGATTAAGGTGGTCACCTAAGTTATTTGTTAGACCTGGAAGACTTTCAAACAGGGCTGGGGGAATTGCAGGGCAGCTTTTTGAGGGTTTTTACTCTGAAATAGGAGGTTAGAAAGAGGATCCTATATGGAATTATCATTGAATAATGCCTTCCTGTTTGTGTCTTCCATGAAATTCTTAATTTTTGGTGGAGCCATAGGAAATGAAACAGATGAAGACATGTTTGGAGTGGATGGTGGATGAAATAAGCATGATCAATGAACCTCAAATCTGAGGTTGTGGTAGTAATGTTAGTCCTCTGACATTATTGCATTGTTGGAATGTTAGCCAACTGGACTGTTTGGAGCCCCTTTCGGAAGACAGGCCAAATGACTCAATTAGTGTAATTTGTGATTGTCTGGCTGAGCTGATAAATCACTTGCATTGCCAGATGGATGAAATCTGTTGAGAAGACAGAGGCAATGTCTTCTGATGTTATCAGGGAGGTTTTTGAAATAGTGGTTCACAAGAAACTATGCATAGCTCTTTGTGGTAATAGCTCCAACACCTGTACATTGGACCCCTGCCCCATCCTCCTGGTTACAGTGGATAAGAAGGAAGCAGGATCTGGAAGATGGTTAATATTACTTTGAGGGAAGGAGAGACTCCAGTAATTTTTAAAAGGTGCTGCCAGACCTCAGAAAGTAAGTCTTGGATGAGTAATGGACAACTACAAATCTACCTTCAACCTTTTCTTCTGAGCAACAGCAGTTGCATATCTGGACTGTCATGGAGTAAGACCCTCATTCGTTGCTCTATGAATCTCCTATGGAAGGAGCATAACTACCCTTATTCATGTAGAGATCTCCATGGTTTTTGATACTGTGGACTATATTATCCTTCTGAACTACCAGCAAGGGTTAGACATTGAAGGAATTATTATTAGTACAAAGGACAGGCACGCTTAATGGTTGCAAAGGAGAGAGGTCAACCCATCAGGCACTGTCAAGTATTTGCAAGCCATTGGCACTTGTGTTGTTCAGACGCTAAATGGAGTCAGAGAGTACCTCCACCCCATGTGGAAAGGAGGGGCTTACCCTGAGTATAAAACCCCCTCCAGCCTTTCCACCTTGCTCTATCTCTTGTACTTGCTCTCTCTTTGGACTTGATCTCTGATCAGGGTGGTCACACATGCTATGTGCCCCCTATTCTATAATGAATACCAAGACCACCTTTGTATATAGTTAATATGCTTTATTATATGAATAAATAAAGTTAAGACGTTTATTCATGCATCTGGTTTTAGAGTCTTCTATGCTCTGGGGTGTTTCTATGATCCCAACTCCACAGGTATTGGGCTTCTTAGTGCTCATCCCTCTAACCTGTTTAATTTCCACATAAAACCACGAGAGAGGGACATTCATTGATTTGGGGTTATGATATCCTCAGTATGTTATATACCTTTCTTGGTTGAATAGGAAATGTGCTGGAGTTGAAATGCATTTCACAAAGAAAGGCAATGCTTGAAAATATTAAATTACTTCATTTACTGGATGACCATACTCCAGATTATGAGACAGGAAGAAATGAATAACCAACATTCTCTGGCAGGCATCATTTCCCCCCCAATTTCCAAATTGGGCAACTGTTGAAGTTATTTTCTCCTGAAGGACAATTATATAAAGAGCTGTATTGGTGCAGTGGTTAGAATTCAGTACTGCAGGCTACATCTGCTGACTGACTGCTGCCTGCAATTTGGCAGTTCATATCTCACCAGGCTCAAGGTTGATTTTGCCTTCCATCCTTCCAAGGTCAGTAAAGTGAGGACCCAGATTGTTGGGGGCAATATTTTACTCTATAAACAACTTAGAGGGGGCTGTAAAGCACCATGAAGTGGTATAAAAGTCTAAGTGATATTACATAATGTAATTCAAATTATAATGTGAGGATAAAGATAACATCCCTTCAACCTTCTCTAAATAATGACCATAGTTTTTTCTGTGTAACCAAGTGTTGTAGTACCACCCTATGAAATTCATTCTACTCTGCTAGACCAAGTGGACAAGTTCTCCTTTGTGGTTAGAACCAAATCTATGATGTGGACTAAATGTGAAATTAAAGGGTTTTTGTCTTTTGTTGTTTGCTATTACAAGCAGCATAATTATTATTTTCACCAAAATCCTGACACAAATATATGCACACTGCTGTTTTTATTCTTTGAAGTCTCATCCAAGAATATTCTGGGCAGGCCATTTCTATCTGCTGAATTTTATGCCAGAATCATAAGGCTGCTCCTAAGTGGATTTGCATAGAAAGATCTACCGTATTTTCTTTCTATGAACTTCCTGAAAATCCTTGATTTTTCTTCCTTGGTCTAAATCCTACATTTTTTTTAAAAAAAAGTGTGGTCATTTTCTGTAAACGATAATCACTGAAGCTTATCGTGATAAATCATTATTATGGAAGATCTTGCTTCAAAACCCAGTGACTGCCCCACTAATGAAAATTGGAGAGCAGGTTTAAAGATCATTCAGGACGCATTCAGCCTCTTGTAATGATAATCTGTAATATATTATTACCATTTGTAAAACATAGAGGAGATTTATGATGAACACCACTTTTGTTTCTGAAGCAAAAATAAAGGAAGAGTTTCCAGGGTTGGGTAATGAAGATATATATGAGGTGTCAAAAATATTTTAGCTTTTTCCATGGAAGAGACGCATTTGTCCTTTGTGTATGCTAGTAGTTGTAGTCAAACAATTCTTATTACATTTATTTCATTTGCTTCCTATTTATCAGGCCGACGCCCGACAATGAGATGCAAGCAGAGTCCAATCTGTCAACCACAAAAGACCAGGTCCACATGGGGAAGTTCAATTAAACTGATTTATTGCAAAAGTCTATGCAAAGGAATCTTCTCAGCTAATGGTCAGCACCTGGCTAGATTTAGATAAGGGCCAATGGCATTCAAGGGGGAGGGTAGATTTATTTCACTTGTGGCTCTGCAGGAATTCAGGGCTGATCCCTACATTCACTCTATCCCCAGGTTCTATCATTCCTTTTCCCACACAATCTTTCAATTGTTTACATCTAACAAACAGAATCTTGCCAAACTAAGTTGTAACTTTCTAAATACTAGACATATCCGGAAGAGATTCTAGGGTGTGATTGCCCTAGACTCCCCTCCCCTATCTAGCTGAGGATTGTGCAACCTCTTCATTTGGGCCTCTCTCTGGGAAAGCTCTGTTTTGCCACACACACACATACCCATCTCCTATCCTTCATGTGTATATTTCATCACACTCCACAATAGTATGCTCTCCCCATTTAAACAGCAACTGCATCCCTTCAACCCATCACAACAACCATAACTGCTCTTCAGCCTACTTAATGGATTCTTCCCTTATTTTATCACCAGCCCTCATTCTGCCCCAGCACCATTACAAAAAATATTCACTGTTGAATTCTGTCCATTTTATCTGCTTACATTATTCTGCAAGTATACGAACCAATGGCTCAGTGAAGAAAACTAAGGAATGACCGATGAATGATGAATGAGAAGTGAAATGTCTTCTTCTTCAAGGAAAGACATAGTCCAGTTGCCTTTTGGAAAAGTACCTTTGAGAAAGCTAAAGAATATTACGGGGCAGGGATAGAAAATTAGGACAGGGAAACACACGAAGTGCCTGCCTTATAATAAATCAGGGAGTTGGTCCACTAGATTAGATTAGATTTATTGGATTTATATGCCGCCCTTCTCCCTAAGGACTCAGGGCCGCTCACAACCATAAAAATGCATAAATACGAAAGTTAAAAAACAATTAAATAAGAAGAATCCAATAAACCAGTATAAATAAAATTAACAATTAAAATTTAGAATTAAAACGTAATTAAAATTCAAGTATCAAATTGAAACTAATCCAGACCAGCTTGTTGAAAAAGCCATGTCTTCAGGATACGGCAGAAGGAACAAAGATCAGGAATAATCCAAAGTTCCAAAGATTAGGCGCTCCCACAGAGAAGGCTCTGCCCTTGGGGGTCACCAGCTGACACTGTCTGGCCAATGGCACCCTGAGGAGGCCAACTCTGTGGGACCATACTGGGTGATGGGAGGTTGTCAATGGCAGCAGGAGGTTTTGCAAATACCCTGGGCCCAAGCCATGTAGGGCTATAAAGGTTATTACCAGCACTAGACTTGTTTATACTGATTGTCAAGGCTATCCAATGTTTCAGATTCCCAGTTTTGCCTGGAGATAAAGCTCAGGGATTCAACCTGCAGTTTAGGAACATACTACAGATTCTCTACATTGGTGTTGGCCAAATCCTCTCCTTCTGCCACTGGAGGTACACATTCCATCACAATACAAGTTTTAGAAATGCCTATTAAATCATAACATCCTTCCTGCTATATACACTGCCCCAAGTCATCTTGTATGGGAGGCATAACAATTTAATAAATTTAATAAACAAAGACATATAATTCTGCTTCATTGTTCCCCATACTCTGTGTATTTATACAGAAACACTGGAATTCTTCTGATCATGTAATTTATCTGATTCGTGGTGCAGCCTAAGCCCATGGTGGCCTTTTGGTGGTGGTGGGCACTTGCAGCACACTGCTAGCTCATACTTAAGTGATGGGCCACTAGGACACTTAGGTCCCTCTTACAATTTCTGCTGTCTGTTGAACCAGGCGCTCTCTATTCTGAACCTATGTATTTGGTTTTTCCTGCCTAAGTGCAGGACTTGGCTTACTTACTGACGGAAGTATTGCACTTAAATTAAGTTGATGATGAATAAAGTTGCCAAAGGAAAAATAAAAAGTTGGAGGAAAAGGGGGAAAAAAAAGAGGATGAATCTGTTCAGAAGCCTCGTGCCAGACATGTCCCAACTTGGGCATTTAGGAAAGAAAGACCCTCAACTCCGTGTATAGTTTTACTAAAGCCAAGTGGTTACAAGCATAGGAAAATCAGGTCTGAAGATTCCCACATAAAGCTGATATTGTTCCCTTCCCCCAGGCCCTCCCCCTTGGTCATCTTACTAGTGTCCAATAAAGTTCGAATAGGTTGTTTTGGTAACAGTTTGGTGCCTCTTTGGTGGGCATTCACATTCTGTTCCCATGCTTGTGCCTTGGATCATTCAACGGTTGTCTCTGGTTGGCACTTCTGGTTCCTGTCTCCCCCCACTTTCCATGAATCCTCCCCCTCCCCACATTTAATAGCAGGCTGCCATCAAGGGGAAGCAGAGTCGAAGTGATGTGATGGCAGATCTGACACTGCCTTTCTCAAAAGAGATACTTTATGCATGTCCACAGTTTCTCCTCTACTAGCTGAAATATGACGTCCTTTGGGGCCTTGCATCAAGAGATGACTCATGTACTTACCACCGAAGAAAAAAGGAAAGGGACTGGTTTGTGGGTCTGCACTTAATCTCATTTCTGGCCCAGTGCCATAATAAAAAGACAGTTTTCATCCAGAGTTAGGCCTCTATTCAGCAAAGTTTGAAAACAACTTCTCCAATTGATATTGTGGGAGAAGTTCTGCTGGCAGGGATTATTGTGTAAATGAAGCAGAATGTAGTAACAAAGTGCATGTAGAGCTGTGGTTCAGAGGAAACACTGATAATGCTTGGCTAGCACACTGCATGGGTGCAGTGTATAAGATTCTCGACTCACAAAGGCTAATTGGCCAGCAGTGGTGTGCAATATTTTAACTCAAGGCTGCTGATTTCCATTTGGCCCTCTGATGGATTTTCATCCCATAACCTGCAGAGCCAAATTAATGTGGCAGGGCTGAGTAAACCCTGGAGGCAGACAATAATGACTTTCTGGATTCTCAGATTAGAGATTAGAGGCCTTGAAACTCCCCCTGAGATAATCTATTCCAGCCTCCTGCTATACAGCAGAGGCCTCCCTTATCCACCCACTTTTCTCATGCCACATAACACAACTTAAGCCAGATAATGGAATTGTTAGGCGCCAGATGCGGGAAGCAGCCCACAACTTGCTTGCCTGCTGATCTGTAGAAGAAAGAAAAATAGCATTCTAGAATTGGAAATGAAGTTTTTAACACAGGTACTTTCTTCCACCATTTTATAAGTTACCATAGCACTGTCCCATGGTTTTTATTGCAGACCCATGCTCCCTTGCCATTTGCCTGGTCCACAGGTAACTCACCCTTTGATGAAGTAATATTCATGCAAATACTGCTTGAATTGGAGGATCAGATCATTGCTGCAGTTTTGGGCCAATCTAATTTAGTGCTATTCCATCTCCCTCCACTTGAGGAAAGTAAATCTGCAATGAATGCTCATGCATGGGGTAGAGAGAGATATTGCACTTATCTTAATTAGAATGTGATGAAATAGTTCTTTTATTAAACCATCACCATTTCGGTGACCTGTAACTTTCCAGGCTTATCACCCTTGATTTAAATTCCATGGGATGACAAACAGAAAGGAAAAATGTCATGGTCCTTTTGTAATATTTGAGGAAAGCCAGAAAATACTGCAGAGGCATCAACATCAGAGACATTTCTCCTTCTCCTTCTCCTTCTTCTCCTTCTTCTCCTTCTCCTTCTCCTTCCTCTCTTCCTGCTCCTCCCCTCCTCCTCCCTTGATTTTTTTTTTCATTAAAGGATTTAACATAATTTTAACAATATAACAAGTCAATTATTCTTAATCCCAGGGTTTTGGTTTTTCACTTAGCGTAAAATACAAGCCCAGCCTGTTAAGTTTGTTTAGAAATTAGTGTACTATGTAAACACCAAAAATGGATTAATTCAGTAACCAAATTAAGTATGTTGCATGAGAGTAGACAGTTGGATAAGTGCTTAGAAACATATTCATCTTGCATTTCAAATTCCAGGAGAAATAATTGCATCCTGTGATTTGAAACTGCATAATGTTCTTCTGTAATAAGCATATTCTACTTTCTATAACTCAACAATGCAAAATATGGTCTAATCTACTTAAATTCACACACACACACACACACACACACACATCCTATTTATTATCTGTCTAGCCATCTAACTTTCTGGCTAGCTAGCTAGCCATCTAACTAGCTAACTAATTAGCATCTAGCCAGCTATTTAGCTACCATCTTGTGGAAACAGGAATGACTTGCGATCTTGTCCCAGCTTCCCCACTGACTTTTCTTGTGAGCTGTCAGGGAAGTTTGGGAATGGGGTGATCATATAATTACAAGATGTTGCAACCATCATAAATGTGAGCTGCTTGCCAAGTGCCTGACTCACAATCGCATGACCGTGGGGATGCTGTAACGACCATAACCTTAGCCTTGTAACGGTGAAATCAGGGCATGATTACAAGGTAGAGACCCATTGATTTGACTTTTTTGAGGTTTCTTGGAATAAAGGATCTGAGAATGATCCAACCTGCACAACACTGAGAATCAATTCATTTCGTGTCAATTTTCTACTGCTAATAAAGGGCCAAGTAAAAGCATTTTTTACAATGAATGAAAGTGGTTAGTTATGAAAGCCATATGGAACAATGTTATTTCCTCATTTTCATGGAAGACCTGAAGTGAAATAAATACTATTTTACTGGAAAAAAAATTGGTGTCATTGTGGTCAAATAAGAAAAAGCTATATATTCTCCCCTTATTTATTCAATCTGTTTGCAGAATTGAGAGAACTGGATTTGAAGGTAATGAGTGTCATTCTAAAATTGGAGATATAAGCACCAATAACCTGTGCTATTGTGATGATGCTACTTTGTTGCCACAGCTATCTTCTGAAATGAAGCTGTCCTTGAAATTCAGGTGACTCTGATTCTGATAGGATTCTGAAGGATCTTGAAGACCTGTCTCTGCTCCCAAGCCTTGGACTAAGGTGGTTGGAACATCTTGTGAGTCCTGTTGGTCAGATTTGCCATCTTGTTGTTGTTGTTTTTTAATCTGTGGAGTCCTTGGTGCTTTCTGAGCTCAGTTGTTTGCCTGCAGACATTTCATTACCCAACTAGGTAACTTCCTCAAGGCTAATAGCTGTGGAGATGCTAGCACTGATGTTATCTTATTGGGTAATGCACTTTCTGCAAGCAAGCAAACAAACTTAGAGAACACCAAAGATTCCACAGTTCATCCCTGACCTATATATATTCTCTTTTTTTAAATGTGCTTTTACTTTTTTGCTGGTTATGTTTTTGAATTGTGTTCTATTTTATTTTGTTATTTTGTGATCCAGACAGTTATTTGGAGCCAGGCAGCATCTAAGTTGCATGAATTAAATGCAAATTAATATCCGGAAATGCAATCAATCTGCAAGCTCTAGTAATGAGAGCCAAGGACCATAGTGAAAAAAATAGGATTAATAATACAAAGACGACTACAAAACATTTTGTTGGGAATTTGAAAGATTTTAGCTAGGATTTTAGCTAGCATCTTGCAATGATGTGGGAAGAAACCCGAGATTCAAACCCTTTACACACACACACACACACACACACACACACACACGTATATGTATACGTATACGTATTCACACTTAGTAATCTGTTCTTATCAAGAAAGATCATAATTGTGCAGGCAAAGGTTTTCCTTATGACAGTAGAAGCTGGACTTTGAGAAAATAGGATACAAAATTATTGGTGTTTGTATACTTTTTGTGTTGGAGAAGACATCTGAAAATAGCCTGGGTAGCCATAAACAAACAAACAAACAAATAAATAAATATAAAAATCCAAATCCAAATCCCAAACCAAAACCAAAACCACACCAAACCAAACCAAAACCCAACAAATCAATCCAAAGTTCTTACTTAGGGCACAAATGAGCAGGCTCAAATTATATTTTGGACACATTATATGAAGGCCTAGCTCTCAGGATAAGTCTATATTGCTGGGAAAAGTGAAGAAAAGAGATGATGCAGGATCAATGGTGCACCACTGGAAGACATGAAGAGCAAAAATGGGTATAGATTATCCTAGTGAAAGTCTATCAATGTAATGGACTGTAAGAATGACCTTGGAAGATGGGGCAAAAGATGATGCCTATGGAATGATCAGATATGAGAGTGAGGAGCCTATAACTGGGTAACAGACTCAAAAAGAAACTTAGAAAGGAACCTGCCCAGCTTATCAGGTGGTAAAAAGAGATGGTGAGAAACTTGTACTTTCAGACTTGCAAGATTCTGTTAACATAGCCTTACAATAAAGCAGAATTAATTCATCTTGTCACATTTCCTGTCTACTTGCAAGGTTGACAATCAATGTGGTTGTTAAGGGCCAACATTGACGTGATGGCACAAAATCAATCAACCAATCAATCAATTATAGCCTAATGTTAGTTGCACATAAAATGCTGGTTATTACATGACATTGCCTTTTAAACCGATTTCACAGTTCCCTGTGTGCTGAGCATCAAATTACAGCTAATTACTTTTTCCCTACTTAGCCAGCCACCATGCCATGCCACTGAGCTGGTTTTTACATTCTTTCTTCTAGTATTTTTAACATTTTTATGAAGCTGAATCTGCTAATCCTCAGCAAATGTATTAGTATTAATAGATATGACAGTGGTGATCAGATGACAGTCATGCGCTGGTAGGCATGGATTTTTGGAAAGGTATTATGGAAATGGGATGCTAAAGAATAGTGTCTTTTTTTTTTTTTTTTTTTACTTTCAAGCTGTATTATGATCTTCATGGATTCTATGCTCCATCGCACAAAAGACTATCCTCATTACATCTAAACTGTATTTCCAAAAGAAAATTTTCTTCCATTTTCCAATTTCATAAAGATGAGTTGAAAAGAACATGCAGGATTTCCAAGTGAGGAAAACAGGAATTTGCCCACTGGTAGAATCCAATCATACAACAGATGGTCCCTTTTAAATACTGTTCAATAATTGAAATATTTGATCTAACAGAACAGAAACAAACTACACAATGACTGCTGAATATCTGAAGCATTCAACAAACACAAACACCACTTACCATGCCTTACCTGGAAATAAGCTTTATTGAACATAGTTGTAAAATTATCTTTTTTTCAGTTGAATTACTGAATCATCAGCACAAACTTTTTTCCTACAGTTTTTTAAAAAACCAAGCCTCATCATTTTTACTCCATTTCTTTGTGCTTTTTTTAATATTAATATTCTCAAATGTTATGCTTTGTTTTCTTTTAATATCCGAATTATTTGCATATAAGTTTTCCCCCCTTTTCTCATCCTAGGGTATTGAAAGAACATATAATAATCTTAATAATTATAATAATAACTCTTGCTTAGACAAAACTCTTCTTTTTAATGAAGTTAAAAGCTGAGATAATTTACGGAAAAAAGATTTTCAAATTTTCATTACCAACTCATAGAAAGGGAAATTTACAGTGTATTGGAAAATTGGCTAAAGATAGGTATGGGATGGAGCCAGGTAGCTGAAAATATTTTTTACAGGTTTTATTTATTTATTTTTTGTAAAAGTGATTTTTTTTTTAAATTTTGCTAAAATAATAAAATAATATTTCACAATTTGCACAGAGTCTGATGAAAGGGCAGAGGCCTTATCTTCTCCGTGATTGGAAATGAAACCAGATCAGCTGGCCTGCCTTTTGCCGTAAAGAGTCTCTCTCTTTTTTTTTTTAACTTCTCCTATATGCACTGTGACCTTTTTTGATCAATCTCATTTTGAGCAGAGGTTGGACTATGAAAAAACTGCGTGCATGCACGCCGGTGTTTCTGTATTGAAATTCACCATTGCCAAGTACTGTTGCCTCCTCCTCCTCCTCCTCTTTCTGACATGAATGTCCCCCACGTTGAAACTTGAAAAATACAGACTGATGCATTTCCCAAGTTGCAGCTGAAGCCACTTCCTCCTGGATCAGACGACCCAAAAGCCGTATCTCTGGGGACAGCTTGGTGATGAAAGAGCTGAAACTCAGAAGGACCTGATGCCGTTGTTCAAGTCAATCCATCTCTAGAAGTAGCTTTCCTGTATCTTTAAGTTTCTTCCTCCGTTGGTAGCTTTGCTCTTCTACTTTGCTTTAGAAAAAGAGGATGGTCTTTTTTTATGGAACTGCAAACCTCACTGAAGCTATACAAGCATCTGTCTGCTGGAACAATTTGTTTATTTATTTATTTGCATGTGCACATGTGTGTGTATGTTCCCCCTACCCCATTTTCTCAGGCTTGTTATCATTGAAGGCACTTGGTTTCCATGGCATTTTAGAAAAAAGATGGTAGTTTGGTTTTTTGCCCCTTGATGAGGACAAATGATGTTCACTGGGAGTGGGATGTGGGAGGAGCAGGGCGAGGACAATTGGGCTGGGGTTCAGAAGACCACAGGGCAGAGTGTCAGGTATGTTTAAATGCCACCATAAATATGTCCTGGACTTAGCAGAACACATGCAAAGCGGAGACCACGTAGAGTTTCTAGCAATTGCCATGAGGAACTTCAGCAGAATGTCTTCAACTACTCCGGTGCCTTGCGTTGCTTCCTGCCTGCAGCTGGATTGAACTTGACGCTTAAAAACCTAGTGTGGGAGGTGAAGGTGGGGGAAATGCCAGCTCCTCTCATACCCTGTTTGACAGTGAGGTGAGGGGATTTTTCTCTCCTCCATGCTCGCTCTTGCTCTCTTCTTTTATGAAATCTCTTTTGGGGCAGGCCATTAAGGTTCCATGGCAACAAGCAAACTAGTCTTTGAAACAAAACAAGCCATGACTTTGTGCTTTGACAAGAAATTCTATAGCTCTTTTGACAGAGTTCTCCCAATTAATGGTTGGGGTGTGTTGGGGGTGGGGTATGTGTGTGTTGGTGTCATTTGATTCTCCTGTTGTTCGTTTGTTACTCCTTCAACACAAGAGCACCTGAAGGCCTCTCTCCTTCACATCCAGAATGGTACATTTATTTACCTGCAGTTGCTTGTTCGTTCATTCCTTTTGTTTTTTTTAATAAACCCCCAATGTGTGTGTGTGTGTGTGTATGTATGTGTATGTGTATGTATATATATATGTATGTATATATATATATATATACACACACATGCATACTTTTTTAAAAAAATCTTTATTTGAGTCAGTCATCAGTCAGTGGAGGAATCTTTGGTAGTTTTTTGTTTGTTTGTTTTAAAAATGTTCCCTTTTCTTCATGCCAGTGGGTGGTACATCTGTGTTATAGCCTCTGCCGGAATAAGGTCACCTCTGATGAATTAAGACAGACACGAGAAGAAAAACGGGGAAACTCCGTATATGGGGCAGTGTCCTGACTGCTTCTGAAGGTATATCTAAATGAAACAAAGAAAAGGAGGAAAGGCTGTTAGTCACCTTTCCAATTAGGCTGTCCAATTCATTCCAGAAACTGGTAGGCATGGGGACATGGCATTCTATCTTTTGGTGATTGGGAAACAGTGCAAAAGTTTTGCTTCACTCATGACAAGTCAGGAATTGCCCTACTTCATGAACTAAAGGTGCATCCTAAAAGCATTGCTTTGAGAGCCGTGGTGGTGCAGTGCTTAGCATGCAGTATTGCAGGCTAATTCTGCCAACTGCCAGCAGTTTCATCCTGACCAGCTCCAAGTCAACTCAATCTTCCATCCATCCAAGATCAGTAAAATGAGGACCCAGATTTTGGGGGCAATATGCTGACTCTGTAAACTGCTTAGATTGGCTATAAAGCACTGTGAAGCAGTATCTAAGTCTAAGTGCTATCGCTATTACTATTGCTCAAACCCTTTTCAAAGCTTTGTACAGCCCCAAGAATCCATTTCCTTCAGCTCTAACGTGTTTTGAAACCATACACTAGATTGGGATACTACTGGGAGATGTTAACAAGCCCACGTACGGTTGTTTACATAATCCGATTTTGTGCATTCTCCTTCCACAATTGAGATGTCATCAATAGCAATGTCTCCTTCAATGCCTCGGCCTCGGATGCCTTCAAAAACAATCTGAAATGGAAAAAAAATAACACTGACATTAAAAAAATGAAACCTATGAGTGACACAAGATGAGCTTTTAATACAATGAAAATAGAATGTCTTGTTCTCCAACCTAACAGAATCCAAAGATACTTCATAACTGGAACATCCACACATATAGAAAAGTTAGCATATTTCTAACAGAGAAGTATGAAACCTTTTCTCTAATGTTGTAACACATGTACACATTCTTGATTATCTGAAAACAAAAATTCATGACTTTTTAGCCATCAAATCAATGTGCTATATCCACAAGGGCAGAATTAGCTAGATAACAAGTTAATTTACTTTGAAACACAAGAATGTTTCATTCTCCAATGAAAAAGTTGATAAACTTGATTTTGTCTTTACTTCTTACTTCAGAACATTGCTTACTAATCTGTTCTACGAAAGAGTTAATCAGATGGCTATTGTGTTTATTCCTCAAAAGATTTTTTAAGCAAATCCTATTTCACATTGATTGTTTAATTATCAACTTCACTCTCCTACCTGTGT
>JANHFR010001555.1:33722-49538 GCA_032468015.1 Mimophis mahfalensis | reverse complement strand
CTACCCTCTCTCTGTCTCTCTCTGGAAGCCAAACCACTCCTTTCAATGGGTCCTTTAATTTTCTTCCTACTTTAGCAGATATTGTCTCCAGTGGCACTGATACAATCAAGTCTAAAAACCTAGTCTATTTTTTGTCTTACAGAAAACCTTTCTTTGAAAATAATAAATTTTAATAGGTGACAACAATATGATGACCTCACTTTACCTTCATTTCCCTCTCTGAAAGGTATTGCTTAAAATTAAAAAAAGGATAAAATGGTCTCTCTCTCTTTCTCTCTCTCTCTCTCCCCCCCTCTGTGTGTGTGTATGTGTGTGTGTGTCCCCACATTTATAGGTGTATATGGAATAAATCTACCAGTAATAGCTCTAAGCAGACACACTGGGCTTTATAGACGTTATTTACACATAATTTTTGTGCCAGCAGCAGTCTTTACTTAATTTCTGGTTGTACAAGTCCCTCATATCTTGCCTTACATTGGAAAATATCCATGAGGAGGAAGACCTTGGCTAGACAGTTCGTTAAGTAAAGGTTCAGGAAAAATACAAGTTCCAAATGACAAACACTGAAATGTAAAATTTAGCACTGTTGTCATGCATTCCACAGCCTGTCAGACTCTAAGACATTGTATTGCTTTGAATGCTTTCCTCCTGGTATTTTCTAGGAGAAGACCTAGACAAAAATAGGACGTGGCTAAATGTTTGTCTGCCTTGTGCAGTAAGCTGATGTGTTCCCAGCCAATATTGTCACTACAAACAGTAAGGCTAGGGATCAGCTCTTCATTTTGGGTAAGAACATTGTTCTGAAGATAATCATGGGTATTTTACACATTTCCTGACAGCTCAGCATTGCACACTGGGACAAATCCTTTCAGAGGCATCACAATTCTCACCCAGAGGTACGATCCTCCATCTCTTAATAAGAAGACAGAAATGTCAGGTTTTTACTCAGTATATTGGTAACATGGGCAACATCTGTAATCTGTCAAGAGCTTGAGCAATAGCAAGCAAGTATTTAGATAATGATTGATTTAAAAATCAGCAATATAAATGTGGGCTCCAATTACTGTCCCCATAGAATACTGGAGGGGACCCATCAAATGTTAATCATATCCCAAAAACCATGTGAACAAGTTCCCCAACCTTTAACAAAAAATATTTTAGCAGAGATACCCCTATTTTCAGAGTTAGTGGGATATACTGATTTAAGATCAGGGGTGAAGATTTTATTACCCTTATATTTATGGGCTGCAGCTTCCCATGCAGATGAAAATAAATAATCCACAGGGCTATATTGATTCAGGTTTCACCCTGACTGCTTTTGAGCTCCAGCCTGCATTTTCAAAAGTAAATTTTAAGTGGTGGTGTTTTTTTGGGTTTTTTTGGTAGTGGG
The DNA here is from genome assembly GCA_032468015.1 of Mimophis mahfalensis. Classification (NCBI taxonomy): domain Eukaryota; kingdom Metazoa; phylum Chordata; class Lepidosauria; order Squamata; genus Mimophis; species Mimophis mahfalensis. The sequence continues at coordinate 48,148 of JANHFR010001555.1, read as the reverse complement.
GAGATAGAGCTAACTGTGTAGGAAAAACAAGCAGCCTGTCCAAAACTCAGATTCTATATATGGCATTTCAGGCAATGAAGGGGAAAAATAAAAAAAAATAGAGGTGTCTCCAGGATTTGAAGCTTTCAAATGGCAAGAGCAGCAGTCTGCTATTGCAAGATATCTGCATGCGATGTCATCATCTTCCTTTAATGACCCCATAATCCCTTGCTGGGTGGAGTCTGGGCAACTGAATGGAGCTGAGTGTTTACTGGCCAGATGCCCTTCTTGTCACCAATGCAGAGTTGTATTCAGCAGAAATATCTTCCTCTACCTAGGATCAAACTCATAGCCTTCTGATTGTGAGGCAAGAGCTCCACCTCTAGGACACTTCACCACTCATCTGCATGCGATGTCATGACCCACACATAAGAGTGTAGAGTTTGGGTTGCAGTGTAGCAATGCTGCTTTTGCCATTTACCTTGTCTATAAGGAAAACTCCTCTTTCTATGTGACATCTGGCTGTTGGAGTAAACATCTCCCTTGATGTCCAGCAGGCTGCCAGTCCCACCTGGCTTTTCTCTCTGTCTCTCTCTAGACTAGAAGCAAGCATGTTTCAAAGCAAAATGCTAGCCTCAAGCATGATATTTATTTCCAAGAATGCTCTCTTCCACTGGGGCCTTCGCAGAATAAAAGCATTCTTTGAAAATAATATTAGAGGTTGGTTACTTAATTATATATTTTAAAAGACAACGTTGTGTTGAGAGGTGATAGATAGCATCTTTGGAAGGCTTGACTCTCTACACTCCAAATATGCTCAACCTCCTTAACAGCTTCTCAGTCCATGCATTAAAAAAAAACTGTACTAATGGATGGAAACAATATAATTATGAGATGATTAATGTGTCATTAAATACTTGTGAATTCCTAGTAACCACATAGATTGATTTCCTCTACTGCTACTCTTGGTCTTTCAGGTCTTCCAGTCGAACACTCATTACCACTGTAACAGGTAATTCCATCTTGCTGCTGGTCATCCTATTCTTCTCTGACTTTCTACCTTTCCGAGCAAGGTTCTCCTTTCTCCAGAGAGTTAGGTCTTTGCACATTGTGTGGCATAATTTGAGCCTGCTCCTTTATGCCTTGGGTGAGAACTTTGTTCAATGATCCAATATCTATTTCATTCCTACCTTTTCCTATCCTACTTAAAGTTCATAGAGATTCTCAGTTATCCAGGTCATGGTTATCGCAAAGGTGCTTTTTCAAGAGGCAACTGGACTTCCTTGTTTTTTTCTTTGAAGACGTGTTGCTTCTCATCCAGGAAGGTTCAGAAGAGCCGCAATTGCACTGTGATTAAAATGCAGTACTGCAGGCTACTTCTGCTGATCACCAGCTGCAAGCAGGTAGTTTGGGTCTCACCAGCTCAAGGTTAACTCAGCCTTCCATCCTTCTGAGGTCGGTAAAATTGTTGGGGGAAATATGCTGACTCTGTAAACCATTTAGAGAGGGCTGTAAAGCACTGTGAAGTGGTATATAAGTTTAAGTGCTATTGGTATTGCTATTGCTTCAGAGCTGAAGAATCTTCTTGGATGAGAAGTGAAACATCTTCAAAGAAAAAACAAGAAAGTCCAGTTGCCTCCTGAAAAAGCACCTTTGGGACGTCCTATCCTGCTTCTTCAAAGTACAATTCTGAGGTAAGACTATTACAAATTTCTCCATTTATAACACATTCCTTTTTCTTTCAGACACACCACTGAGGCATACATGAACCTCCTTCCTCCTTCCCATGCCTCGCCATCTTTTTGTTGACCTGTTGCATTATTTAGTCAAATATGACTTGCTGTCTTGCAGTTAACTGTTAAATTTTTGACCTTTGGTTGCTGCTTTCTAGTTTGGATCTGATCTTGGTAACTTGTTTCTTTGTGACCTATTCTGTGGTAATTCTTATCTCTGGTAACTGGTCTCCAGATCCAATCTGGTGGCTTCCTTTGTTTTTCAAGATTTCTGCATGTCTGTGAACTTTACATGAGTTCAAATTTGGTTAATCTGTTTCTTTGAACAGGAGTTCCTGCTCTTTGGATTTTGTTAGGGTCCCTCTGTTAAATATTTGAATTATTTCGGTGGGAAATCCTAGCCAGCCCATTGGCTAATGGGCTGGGCTAGACAGTATAAAAGGAGCAGAGTTTCCCCAGCCATTTGCTGGGATCTCACTATGCATTAAAGAGCTGTTGCGTTGAATCACTCTTGGCTTCCCGAGTCCTCATTCCCACACCTGATCTTCGGATCAAACACCCTCAAAAACACAACATGGTGTAATTACATCAAAAGCTTCACTGCAAGTTAGAATGAAACCAAATACGTGTTGCCCCTGATATGTGAAGATCTTACACCCTAGCAGTTCAAAGCCTTTGCTTCTTGTCCTGCCTGAAAAATTGCTTTTCACCATGTATTTCATGGCCTTAATGCCATGTGATCATTGATTGTTGACCTGACTGACTTTAGTCTTCTGAGAACCATTGAGTGCAAACTTCTCTCTCACAGGTGGTAGAGGAGAGACATCAGATGATGAATAGGGAGGGAAACATCTGGTTCTTCTCCATTGGCATGGGTGCTGCTGTACTTGGGATCTTTATTAGAGCTGAAGGGTTGAAGTTCATTTCTTTTATAGACCAATATAACCCTACAGTGTAACAAGAAAATCCAACCAGGTAATATTCAATGGGAATGGAATTTTCTTGAAGGACATCTTATTCGTCATATAGTCCATTATAATCTGAAAAGGCTCATATGTATTTAAAACTTACTTACAGGAAGGAGCCTACAGATGTTACTCCATTCACATAAAGAGTCCCTTTCTGACGAATTGTGGGTAACATTTGGGGTGTGTGCAATATATAATGCTGTTGTGGAAAGGCAGAGCTAGTGGGCACAAGTACAATCTTATACATTCAGTGAACGAATAGAGTTGGCCATTTTCACACTGAGGTTTATTGAGGCTCTCAAGTATTTAAGAGAAATTTCTGTGTTCAGAGATAGTAGATCTGGGAATACCAAATGTCAGGAATGATAGACAGTGATAGCTATTAATTTTTATGCCTGGCTTCTAAGCATTTGGCTTGTTGATGCTGCAAGCAGCATGCTAGACTTATAAAAGCTTAGTCACAGATACATTGGGGTCATTTCTACAAGCTTATCTATTGATATACTCTTTTTGGGGCCTGAGGCTTTCAACTGGATATATGCACATTTAAGGCCTTGAGTACCAGCAAGCTTCAGCTAAATATAACCTTGAAGTAAATATATAGCCACACAAGATGCACACACATTTATTTCAAATGCGCATTCACCACTTTTCCTGTCCTACATGTTTAAAATACTTCCTTAAGATCTTTCCTTTGGTGTATATGCCCCTCACCCAGTTTCTGATTGTACTTAGCAACTTTTTGGAACCCCACCCCATCATTAAACTATCAGAACTCTCTGATTAAATGTAACATTTGGACATACATGTTGCATAAAGGAAGCAATCAAATACAAAGGCTGATCCATGTTTTATTTTAAAAAGTAAATGATAGCAGCCCACGGTAAATGACAGTTGACAGGCTAGCATAGCAATTCTCATTGTTATTCCCATTTCCATTAGTTCAAAGGATCCTAATAAAAGCAGGACCTATTAGCACCATGGAAACAAAGCCATTCTCTTGTGGCATTAGCTTAGCATTTCCTAGTATAAAGCACAACCCAGCACAGCAACTGAATAGCTGCGAAAGTTGAATATTCCCCTACAACTAAGGAGGAGTGACAACAAATTATTCATGCTTTTCTTTAGTCAAGCATCAGGGACTTCAGGGTAGCTATCACAAAGTAGAGAGAACTCCGGAGACCTCTGGTTTCTATTTAATAATCTATTTCCAAAATGTACAGGCACCACAGGTATGGCAAAGGCATAGCAGCGTGCGTCAGCTCAGACCTTCAGAAATTACAGTCATTTCTGAGCAGAACACCAATTCTAAACACAATCCCAAACAGCGCTCTTAACAGACAAACATTTTAGATGAGTTCAACTCCAGCGGAGCAACATAGAGGAGCACTTTTGAAACATGAAGCTTTTGATTCAATACCTCAGCTTGGATGAAAAGTTTTTAGGCTATGTTTAAGGAAGTCTCCATTTTGGAGTGCAAGAGAGGAGATCGCATTAGCATTAACAATAGCACTTATATACCACTTCATGGTGCTTTACAGCCCTCTCTGAGAGGTTTACTGTGAAGGAAAAAGAAGACTGGATAATCATTGTAGTTGCTTCGTGGTGAAGATTAAAGACGTGAGTTATATCTTTTGAGAGTATAACTATTTGTTGTAACAAAAATAATAAAGAATAACATAAATAACTATATCTAGCCCCGTGTGTTGATTAGGTGGATGTAGACATGTAGCCACATGTCTGTTCATTTCTCTCAGAGAAAAAGAAGGTATAGAAAGCACATGGTGCCCTCAGGTAAGGTGAAGCTCCTCCCCTCCCCGTGGGAGGTAGGGTGGGAGATCAGGGATACTTCCACCTTTATCAGGTTACAGCATGCCAGGCACAGCAATCATATAACATTTACACAGTCAGCATACTGCCCCCAACAATCTGGGTTCTCATTCTACTATCCTCATAAGGATGGAAGGCCAAGTCTACTTTGAGTCAGTGAGGAACAAACTCTTGGCAGTCAGCAGAATTAGCCTGCAATGCTGTATTCTAACCACTGCACCACCATGATGCTTGGAGATGGGGAACATTACAACAGATAGGAGAGAGGACTTTATGATAATGGAGTTTACACTCCACTGTAGCCTGTTGACTGAAGTTTGTAGGAAAGAAAGGTCCAGTTGTCATTTCCAACCTTGACCCCTCCAGATGTTTGGATTAAAATTCTGAGAATGTTCAGTCAGCACATCTGGAATATGCCAGATTGCAAAAGTAGGTTGACTTTTGCAATGTGACAATCAAAGGAAAGGGCATTTTGTGCTTCTACAACTAGATAAAAAACTTATACTTTCTTCAAATGGTCTGTGGGATTCTCCTAATTTTCTGATTTTGTGAAAAAAGATTACAAGCAAGCAGACCAGCACAGGCTTTCTTCCTCTACCTACTCACTTAGAGAGGGGATCTCTGTTCTGTCAGAAATTTCCTATTGATCTATAAAATTCAAGATCCGGAATCTGGAAGGTCAGACAAGTGTTTGGATTTGTTTTAAAATGTATGAGTTGCTGTTAAACTTTCTGAAGCCCAGTTGTCTTACAATAGCTCTGTCTGTGTCTTGGCAAAATGGAAGTTTCTCCTTCAACATTTTTTGGAACAGCGTCAACAGCAAGATTAATCCTGATGGGTGTGTTTTCTCCAGAGTCAAAGGGCATGTCCTTTAAAAATAGAACTATGAGAAGATTCAATCTGGAAATTTCACTGAAAGGCAAATCAATCATATCTCCAAATTAAATTAATTAGTTGAATCAAATCAATTTGAACTGACAGATTGATTACTTTTGTACATACAGGGAAGCAATTTGTTTTCTGAACAACAGAATTGCACAAATCTGAAGATTTTATATTCCAAATAACATTATTTTGAGGTTCCAAATAAATAATAACGTTTCAGACTGAATTGATGATGTAAATCCAATTCAAAATGATTTGCACACTTTATGGTATACCTTATTCTAAAGAGCAACTGTGGAAGAAAGTTATATTCCCCACAGGATACTTCTGAACTTGTAGGATGCGTATGGCTAGCTATGTTGTGACACCAGTTCTGGGCGGCAGAGATTTGGCCTGATCCAGCTTGACTCTTGTTATATTTTTAAGACTATGCTAGTTTGATACTAGCTTTTCTGACTTTTAACACCCATCTGTCAGGAGCAAATAACCAGTCCAAACTGAAGGTCCAGTTAAATTGATTTATTGCTAAACAGCCTGGGCACAGGAATCTCCTCAACTAATGGTTAATGGAATTCAAAAGTGGGGGTTGGATTTAGTCTACCTGTAGAGATTCTAGACTAATCCCTCTCTTAACTCTGCCCCCCACCCCCGGTTCTGCCACTCCTCCTCCTACATTATCCAAGAGATGATATGGAAAGTTTGTCAGCTGAACCTTTTTATCTGAAGATATCAGGAATTGAAATTTGGGGACTTTTATATGCTGAACGCATCCCTCTAAATTGTCCAGATTCATTACTTATATCCCAAATCTTTATTAGGTGCTAAAACAATGCAGATTTAAACATGGAACCCTACAAAGGGAGTACGCTTAAACCAGGGCATCACAATTCATTTATTCGCTGTTACCTTCAAATCATCTTTCCCTGTAGATAGCAGGAGTTTCCTACTCTGCTCTTTGTGAAGCCTTATTCACTCTTCAACTTTAATCAATTCATAACTTTCAAAAACTCTCAGAACAATTAAGTGGTGAGCCATTATCCTACCAGGACATCTCCAAACTTTTAAATATCAAATAATTACTTGGCACTTTATAAGACCAGATGCATTCACATTTTCAATTTAAATGCAAATACTGTTGAAGGATTTACACAGGTTGGTACCTCTAATTTTTATAAACCATTATTTGGAAATAAATAGATAAATGGGGAAAAGAAAAAGGAGGACCAAAGAAGAAAAAGCAAGATAACTCTATCTTTTTTTTTTAAGTGTAGCATTGTAGCACTTTCTTTTTATCTGGGATTAAGTTGATTAGCTGCAATTTATTTTACAGAACTTCTGCAGGGTTGCGAGAGAGATCAGAGAAATAACTTCTTGCTAGATTCTGTTCCCAGGATTTTTACCATAAAAAGTGTCTATGGTAGGATATGATCACATTCTTTAGTAATAAAATACTGGAAAAAGTTAGATCTAGCAGGAGATGAGCAATATGATACTACATATAGAATAATTACCTTTTCCTCACAAAGTAACAGCCGACTGCCATAAACTGCTAGTCCTTGACTTATTCCCCACAGTCATATGACCAGAATTGATTTTATGACCGTTTTTATGGTGTCTTTAAGCAAATCACACAGTTGTTAAGTCTGAATCACATGGTTGAAACCGATTCTTGCCAGAGATTTTTTTCTGAAAGCTGGCAAAAAATGCCAGAAATCAGCAGAAAAACATCACCCTTGACCCTGGGATGCTGCAACCAGTGACAAATGTGAGCCAACTGAAATGTGTCATGAGTGCACGGGAGCCAGTACAACATTTTAGGATGGCCAGAAGTGCTTTACAGCCTACAAAACACCTTTTCTGAAGGCATTGTCTAGCACCAGGAAATCCAGGCAGTTCAAATGGATATAAAGATTTATTGCAAGCTTAAGTTTTCTACAGGAGTCTGAACTACCAACAGCCAAAGGAAATAGGCGAAAGGCCAGGCCATAGAAAAGAGAAGGAATTCAAAGTGGGCTGGACTTAGCTCTCTTGTGGCTGTAATAGGACTCATGACTGATGATGTGTTTGACCCCTCCCTCAGGCTCAGCCTGGTCACCTCCCTACAGGCATTGTAACTGTGAACGGTCATTAAATAACTAGTCATACATCAAGGAGTACTTGTAACTCAGACTGAATAGTAACAGGGAAAAACAGAAGCATCCTAGGAAACTAGTATTTTCAAGCAACTGTATTTCAGACTTCCAGAAAGCAGTCTGATATATTTCCTGTCCACTTGAATGAAATAATTTAGATTTTTTTTTTTTTGCATGATAAACACCTTCGATTCTTTTATGTTTTTTTCTCATAATTTTTCTCCCCTATTATCATGGTTAAGAGGGTTATTATCATGATAACCCTCTTAACTGGTTTTATCCTTTCCACCTACATTTTAAATTGAGTGTTTAGGAGACACCAAACAGACTACAATGGAATTAACATCTTTCATGATCTGGTTACAATGCTTATTTTATGACAGTCAACACTGCATTAGCTGTTGCGTCATACTGCTTTCTCTTGTTCAACTATTGGTTCAGGAGACTCCTAGATTCTTCTCATCAAGCTTGATTCTTTTCATCAAGCCTTTTTGTCATTTCTGTTCCTATATTTTTGATTCCCCCTCCACCAACTTTGATAGAGGGTTTTACATGTACCTAAATAATGTTCTGTTGGATTATGTTCAGTGTTCAAAACTGTGAAAGAGATGTAGATGTATATAATAGAAATTAAGTCAAAGCTGAAATAAATGCCTGTTACATCAATCTTGGGACTAATTTTAGACAGCTTCTATGAAGAGGGATGCAGTGGCTCAAGTTGCTAAGACGCTGAGCTTGTCGATCAGAAAGGTAGGCACTTCAGTGATTCGAATCCTGAGTGCTGCATAACGGAACAGAGTGAGCTCCCGTTACTTGTCCCAGCTTCTGCCAACCTAGCAGTTCGAAAGCATGTAAAAAAAAAAAAACCTTTGGTGGGAAGGTAACAGCGTTCTGTGCACCTTCCACGTTTAGTCATGCCAGCCACATGACCACGGAGACGTCTTTGGCTTGGAAACGGAGATGAGCACCACCCCCTAGAGTCGGGAACGACTAGCACATATATGCAAGAGGAACCTTTACCTTACCTTATGAAGCAGAATGGAGTACAGAACACATAAACTGAAAGATGAATGGACTGGAATGGTGAGAGAAGAGACCCCTCAGCTTTACGTGCTGAATATTGTGTGACAAATTGGGAATGATGCATGTCTTTGTGGTTTCCCCCTCCTTCAGTGGAGAGTATGGAATGATCATTATGAAGCAGTGGAATGGAAGAAGGGATTTTGATCATTAATAACATAAATTGCAAATTAGCCTGAAATATTTCATTCTGGCTTTAAGGAAGACTTATTGCATAGTAAACCCATTAAAACTCTGGAAACTTATCTTTGGAAACATACTCTTTCTCTTTCACAAATTTTGTTTCCTTTCATTCTTTGGCAAAATGTGATTGGCTTGGGGAAGAGACATTATGTTCTTTAAATAAGTACTCATTTGTTTCTCATCAGACCTACTCTTCAGATGCCAATGGTAACAAACATGTTAATATATTTGGACATGATAGTTAGCAAATGAATGACCAAGGACAAAGGCCAGTAAACCTTTTACTTCATTGGATGGTGCCAGCTAGGCATTTGAGGCACAGTACCTTCCTTTCCTCTGGCAATATCATGCAGAAGACGACTGTTGTACAAGATTCCATTTTCCAGAACTCTCTTCTAGTGGCTTGGCCAAAGTTGCTTTTTCAAAATGCAATTTGACTTTCTTTGTTTTTCCTTGAAGACGTCTCATAAAACGTCTTCAAGGAAATACAAAGTCCAGTTGCCTGGATGATTGAGAATCTGCAAAGACACTTCCTGTGGCTGATCGAGGGTTGCAGAGGGCTGTATGACTACCAAGCAGCAGGGAAATGATGCAAAAAAACCTTAACTCTGGCTGTAATATTTGGATATGACTAGCACACGGCTGTCAAACTTCCAGCCTGTGGGCTGGATGCACCACATGCTGGCTATGCCCATGCCTGGTTATGTCCCGATACATCCCAATACATCATGAAATGCTGCTGTGACGATGTGAGAGTGACACCCCTGGACTAGCACTAAGAAAGGAAAATATGTAGTTGGACTCAAATAACCAGTCTACATGTTGTTCCTTGCAGATGGCCTTCTTTTCAGGGACATTAAATTTTGTGTACTATGCGGTTATCAGCTGTGCTCTATCATGCACTCATGTTGCTTAAGGAAAATGCAGATTATTATCTCCAAACTGAGGATTATTTCACTTGCTTCTTTGAATGTGTGGCTCCTCCAGTCATCTTTGTGCTTTTTTGCACTGCCTAATTGGAAAGAGATTTCTAGGTTGTGGCAATTTTCTGTAAATGAGCACTATATGTGTTCTACTAAAGGTAAAGGTAAAGGTTCCCCTCACACGTATGTGCCAGTCATTCCCAACTCTAGGGGGCGGTGCTCAGCGGTGCTCATCTCCGCTAAAGCTGAAGAGCCAGTGCTGTCCAAAGACGTCTCTGTGGTCATGTGGCCAGCATGACTAAACAGAGTGCTGTTACCAAAGGTGGTCGCTATTTTTCTACTTGCATTTTTACATACTTTTGAACTGCTAGGTTGGCAGAAGCTGGGACAAGTAATGGAAGCTCACTCCATTACCAAACTTGACTATAAAGGTAGTCCTTGACTTACTACCATAATTAGGGCTGGAAGTTTGGTTGCTTAAGCCATGTGGACAGTAAGCAAATCATGATGTGGCTGGACCCAATTACAGCCATTTATGCTCTGGTTGTCAAGCAAATCACCAAGTTCATTAAGCAAATCACATGGTCATTAAATGAAGCTAGCTTCTTCCATTGACTTTGCTCGCTGGAAGCTGGCTGGGAAGACTGCAAATCACAATTGTGTAATTTCAGGATTTTGCCAAGGGGCCAAATCATGATCACATGACCACGGGGGTGGTACAACAGTCATAACTTTGAGGATAGGTTGTAAGTCATTTTTTTTCAGTGATGTCATAACTCTGAACCATTGTTTAAACAAAAGGTCAGAAGTCAAGGACTATGTGTACACTCCTGACCCCAGTCAATCTAGAACCTGTCCAGACCACTAAAAGCTTTGTATCATAAGGTGATGGAAAATGCACTTTCATGGATAATTGATGGAGGATAGGTCTACAAACAACTATTCATCTTAAGATTCAATGTTTCCTCTGTAGGTGTATATAATATAATAACTTAATAACTCCAAATACCAATTGCAAGGGAATAACAACAGGAAAGAAGTATTTCTCATTACCCATGATGCATCAGGTTGGCTGAAGAATGCAATGTTTCATTAAGATTGGTCTTGGCCTAATACTGCAAAGCTATTCTTCTATTCTTAGGAATTAAGCTCGATTTCTGCTTCTATGCATGATGTTTTCCTGGCAATAATATGGGAGCAGTTTTGCCACTGCCGCCTTCTACATTCCCCCCCCCCCAACTTCTAGAGCTCTAGAGCTCCTGTGGCCTCCCATTCAGTATGAACCATAGCAATCTTGCTTAGCTTCTGAGCCTGTAAAACATCAGCCAGATAGTGCCATTTGCTAAGATACCAGTGAGGTCTGCATGTAGCATCTATTCTGTGCATTAACCACTACTCGTGCCTGTGCCCATCACACAAAGCCTCTTGTAATCTTGCTGTGACACATTGTAAACTGCAAAAGCTTGCTTCTGTGTTAAACCTTAGAAAACACTTTAGCCACTCCAGGAAAGGCAAATAGAAATGTGGAAGAATGGGTAAGAAGAGCTCCTTCAAACAAAGGGACAAATGGACAGATAGAAAAAGATTCAGGAGACAGCTTTTATACTGTATAACTTTAAAAAAATATCAGTAAATTCTCCAAAGGACAAGCTCAGATGAATTTTATGGCACATTTCTCACATGCTGCTTTGTAACAGATCTTTCCAACTCTTATTCACATGTAGGTGGCCCTTGGCTTACAATCACAATTACGGTCAGAACTTGTCATTAAGTGATTGGTCATTGACTCAGACCTGATTTTACAAACTTTTTTCTCATGGTTGTTAAATGAATCACATGGTTGTTAGGCAAACCTTATAGTGATCAAGGGAATCTGGTTTCCCATTGACTCTGTTTGTTGGAATCCTGTGGGAAGGTCACAAATAGTGATTACATGACTCTCACATGTCACAACTGACATAAATATATTCCAACTGATTTGCACTCAAACTTTGATCATGTGAGTGCAGGGATGTTGTAATAGTCATAAGTGCAAGGATTGGTTGCACTTCTTTCAGTACCATCATAACTTCCAATGGTCATCTACATCAAGGGCTACCAATAAATCCATGATTATTTCCCAGTTTACTTTTAGAAACCTATGGGGAGCCATTTTTAATATCTTCCCACGATTTCTGGTTATGATTTTTTATAAGACTTGCTGAAAATATTCTCTCTGATTGGAGGAATGATAGAAGGAACTGCATTTTCTTGAAGGGGCCCTTGGGATAGTTTTTAATTGTTTAAGGTTCACTAAAATAGTGTTGTTGTACTCTTTGTTGTACTCAGCAAAGATCCTCAGTTCTTCCAAGCTGAGTACTTTATTTTTTCCACACTGATAAACAGAATCTTGCCAAGCTAAACACTCCACTACCTGGATCTCCCATATACTGTTCAAATTATTCAAGAACAGCTGTGTTCACTCTCTTTATCTCACACAAAATATCTGGACTGAGTTGCCTCTTACTCCTCTGGAATGAGAATCCAGCCTACTACATTCCATCACACTCACTGAGATCACAGTTAGTGATCCTATTGGAAAACAGGCTTCTCTGACTTTACATGCTTTAATTTCTTGAGGCACATTAAATTAAATAGGCAGTTTTGTATTGTGGGAATCTTCATTCTCATCTGCCTCAGTTTATATCATGGGAAGGGGGACCAAGTTATTTTGATTATATTCTTAAGTTTCTGGTTAAAGTAAAACACTTCAAAACACTTAGTGCTTCCTATCTTTACAGTCGATATAATTCTGAAGGACGATGTTGAGGGCGTTCCAGATTGTCAATACTGTAAGCCTAAAGGAACATCCTATGGTTTTCATTCAGATAAATTTAGTTTGGTCTTAAACCAAAGTGGACCATTGCATAGTTAGTCCTTGACTTATAACAGTTCATTTAGTGACTCTTTGAAGTTACAATAGCACTGAAAAAATGACTTATGGGTGTTTTCACATTTATGACCGTTGGAGCATCCCCATGGTCATGTGATCAAAATCCAGATACTTGGCTACTGACTCATATTTATGATGGTTGCAGTGTCCTGGAGTCATGTGATCAACTTCTGAGACCTTTGGACAAGCAAACTCAATGAGGAAACCAGATTCACTTAGTAACTCTGTTTCTATCTTAATAACTGCAATGATTCACTTAACAACTGTGAAAAGAAAGGTTGTAAAATGGGGCAAAACTCATTTAACAAATGTTTCACTTAGCAAGATAAATTCTGGGCTCAACTGTAGTTGTAACTGTGCTCACTTCGGCAGCACATATACTAAAATTGGAACGATACAGAGAAGATTAGCATGGCCCCCGCGCAAGGATGACATGCAAATTCGTGAAGCATTCCATATTTTTAAATTAAAAAAAAATAAATTAAAAAAAAAAAACTGTAGTCATAACTCAAGTACTACCTTGTACTTCTGATGTTGAGACCGAATTCAATATCTAAGGTCATTCCTAAGGAAATATTATTTGCTCCTTTCAGACTCAGTATTGAAGCTTCCAATGATATCTTCAAGGGTTGCTACAACAAAGTTAAAGTCTAAATCAGCCAGACTGATTTCAGCCTGATTTAGCAGTCTTTTTCTCTTCACTTTGGCCTAAGAGTAAAGAGCAGTTAGGTTTGATTGAGAAACATCTTAAAGTTTCACGAAAGAGCTAATTGGAGGTTACAGGAAGGGCATCCACTTGCTCTGGTAAATAGAAATGCCACCGGATTCTTCAGACTGTGGAGCTGACAAAGAAGTAAATAAATCCCAAGATTGTAGAGGAAATGGCAGTGACAGGATGGCTGGAAGGTCCGGGTGACATTTCTATTCCCCTTTTTTTCCCAAACTGCACAAAAGCTCAATACAACTATTTTGCTTTGGGTTTTGTTAAACCCCACTAAAATTTCAACTGTATATTTTCTGCATTTTAACACTACATTAAAAAAGGTAAAGGTTTCCCCTGCCCAGTTGCATCTGACTCTAGCAGACAATTCTCATCTGTTTCTTCACTGGGAGCCAGCATTGTCTGAAGATACTTCTGTGGTCATGTGGCCAGCATATGCCGAGGCTTACAGAATGCCTATTTATCTACTTGCATTTTCATGCTTTCAAAGTGCTAGGTAGGCAAGAGCTTGGGCAAGTAACGGGAGCTCACCCTGTCATGCAACACTCAAGTATGATGATCTGACACACATTATAAAGAATCACACAAAGTGCTGGCAGTTCAAACTTCCCCTTTATTGCTCCAAAGTTCCCCAAATGCTCCCATGGTCCTGGCAATGATAACAAAACCCCACATGATAACAAAACCCTACACAAATGATAACAAAACCCCACACAAACCTCAAGCAGCTTCTGGCTGCAATTAGTCCAGCCCAGTGCTGTTGGCACCAAGGCTTCTGAGCAATAAATCCAAAGGTATTTGGCAAATCAAGGGCAAATCAAGGAGTTTGAGTAACAAAAGATCCAGGTAATTAGTCCAGAACGCCCACACAAATGAAAGGACTCTTGGCCAGTTCAAACATCTGCACACACATTTCAGAAACTCAGTGTTTTTTTCTGACAAATGTCCCTCCCCACAGCGTCTCCTTAAGTCTCATTCCCCTGGTGCAGGGGTAGGTAAACTTGGCTCTTTTTTGACTTGTGGACTTCAACTCCCAGAATTCCTCTTCCAGTCATGTTAG
>JANHFR010001555.1:18813-31189 GCA_032468015.1 Mimophis mahfalensis | reverse complement strand
CACCTCACCCCCGATGGACAATGATGGAAACAACTGGAAATCTCGGGAAGCCGGCACACACAGCCACTCAGTCTTGGAGGGATTCAGTCGAAGCCTGTTCTTCCCCATCCAGGCCCGCACTGCCTCCAGGCACCGGGACATCACCTCGAGGGCATCGCTGGGTTGGGTCGGAGTGGATATAAAAAGTTGGGTATCATCAGCGTACTGATGATACCCCACTCCAAACCCCCGAATGATCTCGAATGAGATGCCATATATATCCCCTTTCTCTCATTATCTACCTACCTATGTACCTACCTGCCTACCTACCTATTGTCTCCAGTTATGTCTCCAATTTTCCATCTAAGGGGAACTGTTTTGGAAAAGGCATTTTGCAAACAGTTGGTAGAGAGGGGAAAGAGGGGAGACATGGCAGGAATCAATAACTAGCTGAAATGGTGTCCATTCTGGTGGCATCTTATGTTCAGATGACCAAGGCCAGATGAGTAGCTCAGGAGAGGAATAATATCACTTTTATTCAAGTTTGGTAGACACAATTTTGTCTTGTCCAGCAACCTATCTTCTATTTTGCCATCCACCCAGGCAAGGCAGTACATAACTGCTACCTTAATTTATAAGCACCCTTCCCCAATTTACTGAGTAATATCAATATACACAGGTTTATGAGCTATAAACCTATAGTCACTTTCGTCCTTGTCAGACATCAGCCCATTTATTAAGGAAAATTAATGCTGCCTTTCTCCATAATTCTAGAGTGTAATTTTAATTTTTTTTGCTATGTGTGGAATTGTTTGCTAATTGCCGAGGTTTTAAAGTTATTAAATCAGGTAGGGGTGGACTGCCATATGAACACAGAAGCACTGGACCTCTTTATAACTCAATTCTGTTTTTGTTTTTTTTTAAAGCTTCTGCCTAGGCTTAATACACACATAGCTGCTGCTTCTTTACTTCCTCTTTTATCACTTCTTTTTGTATCTCCCTTGACATCCAGAGTGGTAAACACACACAACTGCTTTAAGGAAATGACTAATTAAAACATCCACATTAAGGCACATATTAAAACAATCCCGTCTTTGTTTAGGCTTGTGCAAAACACTGAAAAAGGCAAAATCTATGTGTTATAGCAGTGTGTTAGGTCCAACTCCAGTGAGGCTCAGGTTCAAGGGTTAATTTGGAGGGAAAATGGAGAAGGGAGCCCCATGTAGACCATCTTGACCCCTAGAGGAAAGATGGGATATAAATCTAATATGAATGAATGAGTGAATGGATGAATGGGAAGGGATGTTGTTATTGTTTTATCCTCCATTCTGAAGATTCAATCGTTTTTGAAGCATGAACAACCTTTCTGATAACTTTTTAAGGAGAGGCTGCAGAAGGAAGTTTTCTTTACCTTTAGAGAGAAGTAATGATTAGTGTAACATGATATCATATAGTCCTACAGCCAAGTGGTAAAGAGTAAACGCTTACTGTTAGAACCAAAGTAGAATATCCCAATTGAATACCTGGCATTTGCAGGCAGGGTTATGAAAGACTACTGTCTGAAATCCTGCAAGATGACAGCTAGAATACTAAAAAAAAATATGTGAGAGCCAATTCTTTGCTTTAAATATATTTCAGTCTTCTCTATCATTAGCAACATTTGGGAATCAGTGCTGATTGCCTGTTCCATATGTCCATCAATGTGTAAACAAGAATGGAGAGTTATTTTAAGGATAAGGCTACCATGGGATGCCACTCCTTCTTGCTAGAGCATGTTTAACAGACTACAAGAACCGAAGAAGCTTTTTGGATGAGAAGTGAAACACCTTCAAGGATAAACAAAGAAAGTCCAGTTGCCTTTGAAAAAAGTACCTTTGGGACAACCATGACCTGGATGATGGACAATCTTTTCTGAATGGATTAGATGTTCGTATCCATTCTCTGAGCCCACAGCCATAGAATCAAAGAGTTGGAAGGAACCTGTTCCAATATAACGCTGCTCATCACATTACCACAGGAAGGGTCACCTCAGCACAGTCCAAGGAAAATGCAGCTCAGTCAAAATAAACTTGTACATTATGTTTCCCACAGAGAGAAAAAGTACAGACATAAAGTTATCTCTTCCAACTCTTCCTTTCTATCTCTGAACAAGACATGACACAATGGAGGCAAATAAATTACTTTTTTCTCATTTTTTATCAGACTCAGACTCCATACAATGTTTATCTGGCAAAAGCCAACATTTACAGCAGATAGAAAATGAAGTTGTTCTGCGACAAGCAAATAAAGATGTTTTAGAGGAAGCTTCAGTTAGGTGCTCGTGCCAGCACAACTGACCTGGTTAATGTATTTGAGTGCTGTCAGAGGCAAAGGTGTAGAATAAATGTTCTTGCATTGAAGAACAAGATGAACTGAGCAACTATATCTGCTTGTGCTGTATTACAAGTACTCTTTGTATTGCAACCATTCATCTAATGACCACTGTAAGTTTGAAGAAAGGTTCTTGTCTGATACAACATCCCCACACTTACGTTATCACAATTTGGGCATTTGGCAACTGGCATATATTTACTTCAGCTGCAGCATCCTATGGTCATGCAATCATCATTTATCGCCAAATTCATGCGCCCACTCCACCCCTGATGGTGTTTTAAGAGATGTAAATTCCTTACTGCAACTATTAAAGTCCTGTAGAACAAACTTCATTGGGGAAGGCTCCTGAGAGCACCCCTGGCCTGCAGGGAGATCATTTAATGCAAGAGAAACTCAATTCTGACTGTTCTTTGGAAGGATAAATACTGAAACTGAAGCTCAAGTACTTTGGCCACCATAGAAGAAGAGAACTGGAAAAGACCCTGATGTTGGGAATGATTGAAGGGAAAAAAGAGAAAGGGAAGGCAGAGGATGAGATGGTTAAATAGTCTCATTGATGCATGGGCAGACTCGGGAGACAGTGGAGGATAGTGGGACCAGGCATGCTGTGAGCCATGGGAACACAAAGGGCTGGACACAACTTAGGAACTGAATAACAACAAGAAGAACAAACTTATATTCACAGTCAAAAAAATGGTCAGAAAAACCCAAGATGAATCTTGTTTCTACTCTTAGTAAAAGTCATGCAATATTAGAGCTAGGTAATTTTACACAATGGACAAAGAGGGACAGATGTGGTCTTTATGTAATGAAATGTATCAAACCCATTATCAGCCTCTCCCAATAATGTCCCAAGCTTTGCAATGATAGAGCATGTGCAGTTTCCTATTTTAAAACTTATTGAAATAATCACTAGCTATAGAGATAAAATACGATTTGGCTGGATTGCCCTCATGAGCATCTATACTCTTGTGCACCCTGAATAATAATAATAAAAAAACCCCCACTAATTTCAAAAGTGATTGTGGTGATGATGATGAAGTAAAAAAGTAATAAAAGGAGTGATTAAAATCTCATTTGTTGGCTTTCAGCATCCCAGATGCTAGATTGGCTGGTCTGATGCTGGTCTTTTGATGGGCATACAACCTTGAGATGGGGATTGTGAATTTTAAAACTAAGGTTTCTCTGTATCATTACAAGCCTGAATATGCATCTTCATTTCAGACTGTCTTATTCTTAGAAGTAGATGCAGAATTGTGTACTCAGTGACTTTTTGAACACCTCTTTATGACCTTTCTATACCTCATAAACTGCCCTAGCAGATAATACTTAATAGGCAGCAGTGGTTGTTTTTCAGGTCTATACTACCCCTCAGTGTGTATGTTATATACAATTGTTATGAGTAACAAGGGCTCTGTAAACTCTTTTTCTGAGATTTACCTGTCACAGTTTATTTTCAGAAATACTATGGGAGGGGGAAGATGAATTGGAAAAAGAAGAAAAATGTTAATCTCTGTGACTGTGTGTATGTGCGTGCACCCATGCATTATGTGCATGTGCCTTCAAGGCAGTGTTCATCAACTGCCTGGACTAGTTCTCTTGGCAAGATTTCATAATAATTTGCCATTACCCTATTTCAGAAGGGTGTGAGAGAGTAACTGGCCCAAGGTCACCCAGCTAGCTTTGTGCCTAAGCAGAACTAGAACTCACTGTCTCCTGGCTTCTAGCCCAATGCCTTAACCACAACACCAGACTGGCTCTCATCCTTCTATAGATTTTTAAATAGAAATATAGAGCTCTATATCTAGATTCTCTCTCCTACTATAATTGGATAAGTAATGGCACTTCTTTCATTTGGCTATTGCACATATTTATTTACTTAAGGAGGTTCTTTTTTTTCAATGCAGCAATTCACCTCTAAACTGGGTTAAATCTTAGGCTAGCTAGACTTCCTAGTTTCATTTTTTCTATATTCATGTAATATTTAATTTCAAATTATTTCTATCCCACTTATAAAGACCTAGCAAAATTCTCACCTATTCCCTCTAACTTGATTCAATAGGTTTATTTCTCCTCTAGCCGCCAAATATGGAAAGATCTAGGACAGTGATGGCAAACCTTTTTCTGGTTGTGCGCTTTTGCACGTGCTGTTCCATGCCTGTACCCATAATGCAATGTGTGCCCCACCCCCATGCATGCGACCCTAAATTTAGCTACTGGTTCAGTGTTTGAAACTCAGCTGATTGCTGCAGAAGTGCCAAACAGCTGTTTTTTGGCTCTGAGGATCGCACATGCATGCTCGGGGAGAGAGGGGATAGCACACACATGTGCAGAGGTCACACACACACGGGCAGGGGAGTGCAGGGGTTGCACATGCATGGACAGTGTAGCTGAGCTGGGCGACAGCTCGTGTGCCAGCCGACATGGCTCTGAATGCCACTTTGGGAATACGTGCCATAGGTTTGCCATCACAGATCTAGGATATTCTTAAAGATGAAGAACTTGTTAAAATAAAACAAAGCAAGTGGCAATTCTAATCAGAATGTTGATTGGAGAGATAATCAATTAAGACCTCATTTTCAGTGTAACAAGATAAAATTTAGTTAGACCTAACCTATCTTATAAACAATTCAGCTTTCACAGAATCGTAAGGTTTAGAGCAGTGGTTCTCAACTTTCCTAATGCCACGACCCTTTAATACAGTTCCTCATGTTATGGTGACCCCCAACTGCTCTCTACACACGTGTCTGGTCTACATATGTGTTTTCTGATGGTCTTAGGCGACCCCTGTGAAAGGCTCGTTCCATCCCCAAAGGGGTCATGACCCACAGGTTGAGAACCAATGATTTAGAGGATTATAATCAAGTTAATGCAGTGTTTCTACACCTTGGCCCCTTTAAAATGTCTGGACTTCAACTCCCAGAATTCTAGCTGGAAAAAAACACTCTGGAATTTGGACAAAAACACTGAAAAATACTGGTGTCAGGATTCCAAGTAATAGATCCAAAAACTCTGAGGCAGGTGGATTCCTCAAAGAATAGCTTTATTGAAAATATCCTATTGGTACATACCTGGTGAAAACCAACTCTGAGGGGTCCCTTGGTTTTAACCTAATTAAAAGTAAAAGTTTTCCTCTCAACCCCAAACCTCAATCAGTCACATGGCCCAATCAATGCAGCGTCCACTGACCTGGTGACATCACTCATGCTTCCTCCAGCCAGGTGTGAGAACGTCCTTGGTTCCCAAGAGAAAACATTTTGTTTTGACTACACAACCCTAGCTATCTCTAATCCCCACTTCCTATTCCTCGCCCTAGTGTGGCAGCACTGAAGCCTCAAGAGCTTTGGCCAGATCAGCTTCAGGGTTGACAACTGGGTTATTGGGTCCAAATTAATCCAAATAAAAGAAACTGTAAAAGAAGAAGGTCCAACCTCTTTTTGGACATATCCAGTGAGGATAATCTCCGCACCTCTCTGACTAGTTGGTTCTACTATTAAATTGTTACCAAACTTTTTTTGCATCATTCAATTGCGGTCTTGTTATTTGTATCCATCATTTCATGACTCACACTACGATATAGTGATGGAAAGCCAGCTCTTGACCTTCTTACGTGGAACATCCTTCTTGGATGAGTAGGAGCCTATCTACAGTCCTCTCTTCTCAAGATGAAACATTTCAAGTTATTTCAGTCTTTTGTCAAAGGTACCTAGGCTTCCAATAATTCAATTTGTTCTTCTTGGAATCTGAATCCTAAAAGATGATGCTCATAAGTGGACACAGTACTTAAGAGTGGGCATTGATCCAGTCAGAATAGAAGTAAAAAAAAAATATTTCCTGTGATTTAGTATCATTACTCAGTGCATAGCATTCTTCAGTTGATGCAACTTAAAACTGCATTTGTTTTTTTGGCAGCACGTAGAATTGATGACTCATATTCATCATTCTAAAATAGGTCATCATTCTCTAAATGTCTGATTTGAATATGTCATGTTTGTTTCTCAGTGCTTCTAGTTGGGAACATAAGAGGTATGTGTGATTTTAACCTAATACATATCAAACCTAACCCATAGCCCAGCAAGCACAAGTTATATTAAGTATTCAATTCAACACAGACATAATGTTATGTATACATTTTTAAACACTCCCTTTGTGTACTGCATTTCATTTCAAACATCAGTTCCAAAGGTGCTTTCCCAAAAGGTAACTGGACTTTCTTGGGGTTTTTTGCTCAAAATGTTTTGCTCTTCATTCAAGTTCAGGGGGGCAGGAGAAAGAAAGCCCAGTTGCCTTCTGGAAAAGCACCTTTAGGACAACCTTGACCTGAGTGACTGAGAATCTCCACAGACATGCAAACATAAGCTAATAGCAAAAAACCCACCTGAACAAGATGTTGATTTCGTTTTGCAAAACTGAAAGAATGGGTGCCAAGTGGAAAATCCAAATCTCTATAAAGTTGGCAAATACACAGACATATAGTAGTTCAAAAGTTAATGTCCAGTCCACCCAGCCATTCAAGGACAGGGTGGTCTATGTTGAAAAAAATCAGACATTGGGCCAGTATAAGCTCTTGGTGGATATTTGGACACAATGTGATGGATATTTTGTTAAGGAGCACCACAGTCACGCTGAGGGGTAAAGACAAGACCCCACTTAAACAATGAGTCCTGGCAGACACCATGTTGGGTATGGATCCTATTCAGAGTTGACAAATGCTGGTGAGAAAGGTCAAACCAGACGCCGTTTGTGTAAGGTCATCTATGTAACTGCCTGTATCTGGGCATTCAGCAGCCCATTTAGTTTTCCACTGTGAGTTGATGTCGAAGTTGTTAGAGGGCTTCCTGGATTTAAGCCTGCCAACTGATAGATGAGGAAGATCAGTATGCACAGGAAGAAGTGGGTTTCTCATAATTCTGTGGTACTCCTTCACTAAGGCTCCTTACCTTCGTAGGGCTAGTGGTGCTTTGTGGCTCAAGACAGAGAGCCAGCAAGTAAGGGTAGATTTTCTGCAACAACTTATGATCCTCACTATAGTCTAGCATCGATCTTGCTATTAAGCCAAACAGAGGCTATTAAGCTAAACTAGGGTTCAGTATTCAGCTGTGGAGTAGACCAACCCTAGTGCCGATATTCTGAGAGTAGAGGCTGAGGAAGTACCTTCCTCAGTAGTAATTCCATGCAAATTGGAAGTAGTAAGTCCATGCATTACTTCCAACCTAACCTGAAAGTGATGCAGGAAAAGGCCTTTCTTATACAACCAA
This sequence comes from Mimophis mahfalensis, assembly GCA_032468015.1. Classification (NCBI taxonomy): domain Eukaryota; kingdom Metazoa; phylum Chordata; class Lepidosauria; order Squamata; genus Mimophis; species Mimophis mahfalensis. The sequence goes on along the minus strand of JANHFR010001555.1, from coordinate 23,579 downwards.
TGACAACCTTCCTCTGGTAAGAACTGTGAGGTTCTTAAAACAGTTAAAAAAGAACAATTTGCTTCAGCAAGTTGAAAACTCCCTTCCCCTTTACAAAGAAGGGCCAGATTTTAATTTAATCTAATAATGGGATTTATATGCTGCCCTATCTCACAGGACTCAGGGCGGCTCACAGCTAAATAAATAAACTTCCAAAATGTTGGTTTAAGGGATTTCTTCACTGAGCAAGAGATTATATTTAATAGAACTCATATGTTCTATGAAATAGATCTTGATGAAATAGTGTCTTTCTGACTTTAGTGCTTGGACAGATTCCTCTTCAGGAGGATCACACCAAAGCATGCAATCCTTCTAGTAGATAGGTCTAATTCATTTAGAGAAGTGTTTCCCAACTTGGGAAACTTTTGCTGGGAAATTTAAGTCCTCACTTAAAGTTCTCAGAATGTCTACATCAGAAATATTGGTTTAGTGGGTTAATGTTTAAAGCTAACACCTCAAATTGCACTCCAAAACAATTTGTAACCAATGCAGTTGTTTCAAGAGGGTAAAATATGACCCTGATATATACAGTATAGTTAGCAGTTTAACTGTCACAGTCTATATCAGGGGTGTCAAACTCACATTGTCATGGCTGTGTCACATGATGTACCATGACTTTTTCCCCCTTTGCTAAACTGGGTGTGGGCACAGCTAGCACATGACAATCCAGCCTTCAGGCTGGGAGTTTGACAGACCTGGTCTAGATGGTTTGCATTGAGTATAGCTGGATCCTTCCTAAAGTGAGTTCTACAAAAAACACATTGCAATAATCTACCCATTATGAAAAAAAAAAAATGGCAAAATTGGCAGATGTCAATGAAGATTTATGAAGTAGTTCTTTGAAACTGTGGACCAATATTCCCCTTTCCACTCCTAAGGGCAGTAAGGGCATAATATCAGTTCTGCTAAAAGCATTTACCTTCTTCAGGATTAAAAAAAAAATAAATATTCTATTTGTTTTAAGCAAGAACATGGAGAAAGATTTTTTTCTGACAGATGTATATGGTCGGTTTTTATTCATTTTCTCTTTTGTGTGGGACTGAGAGCAGGATACACATAAATATATGATGGGGTTTCAAAATTCATTCAAAAGGAGTCACTGAGCGTGTCTTATTTTCAGATAACTTTGGTTTGTTTGTTTTTTAGACTGTTTGGCAAGGAAGAACATTGTATGATTGGCATTTTAATATAAACGGACCAAATTAGCATTCTTCAAGCTATTGATGCAATCTGGAATGCAATTAGCCTTCTGCTTTTTGAAGTAGAGAAAGTGATGCACCAAACACAACTTATGCAGAATTGTATGTAACACATCATGAGTAGAGATGTTCATATAGATTTCTGAACCTGCTGAACATTTGCAACACTAAAATTATGTTACAGGTAAATAGAATAGCACTGAGAGTTGTGGTGGCCCAATGACTAGAATCCAGTATTGCAGGCTAATTCTGCTGACTGACTGCATTTCGGCAGTTCAATTTTAACTGGCTCAAGGTTGACTCAGCCTTCCATCTTTCCAAGGTCAGTAAAATGAGGATTCAGATTGTTGGGGACAATATTGTTGAACATGACTTAGAGGAGAATGGATCACAATAGAAAGAGACTCAGCACACTATAAGTTCTTCCAACATGGACTCATTTATTCAGCAGAAATTATACAGGAAGTGTTCAATCAGGGCAATTATTAGAGCATGGGAAAACTCCAATGAGCCCTCCCTTTATATAGGAAACTGGTGAAGTTGGTTAGCAGGTGTTCTGGAAGGATTTGCAACATTTGAACGAGCAGATCCTGACTTCTCTCAGACAGGCTGTCTCCTAGTTGGGGTTAATGTGGTGTAGCACCAAGGCAGCCATTTTAAGGCATGCTAAAACATGAAATAGAATAATGACTGGGTGCGATTCAAGGTGCTGGTGATAATCTTTAAAGCCCTACATAGCTTAGGTCCAGGGTATTTGTGAGACCACCTACTGCCACTGATAGCCTTCCATCACCCAGTACGCTCCCACAGAGTTGGCCTCCTCAGGGTGCCATCAGCTAGACAATGTCGGCTGGTGACACCCAGTGGGAGAGCCTTCTCTGTGGTGGCACATACCCTCTGGAATGACCTCCCCTCAAAGCTTCAGATAATTCCCAACCTTCGTTCCTTCTGCCATGCCTTGAAGACATGGCTATTTCAGCAGGCCGGTCTGGATTGAGGGTGTTAATTTTAATTAATTTTAATTGTATATTTTAAACTTTAAATGTTAATTGTTTTTGTCTCTTAGATTTATTGGATTTCTTGTTTAATAACTTTTTAAATTTTGTATTCTTTGTTTTTACATTGTTGTGAGCCGTCCTGAGTCCTTCGGGAGAAGGGTGGCATACAAATCCAATAAATAATAATAATAAATTATATTTAATAAATATGCTGTGTAAACTTAGAGAGGACTGTAAAGAACTATGAAGCAGTATATAAGTCTAAGTGCTATTGCTGTCTAGGAGGAAAGGAGAGATATTTTTGAAGAAGATGCAGTACGGGAAATACTTCTGGGAAGAATAAGAAAAGAAGTCACAACAGCTCAGTAATGGGCTTTGTTTTTTATCTTTCTGAAATATAACTTTCATGAAGAACTCTTCATTCCTGAGCTTTAATTTATTCATTTTCAATGAGGAGTAGGAGCAAGAGGCATGATGAATGACAAAGTATATAATTTCAAGTACTTTTTCCTTGTTCTTTTTGAGGCTGCAGAGATGCAGCTAAGATCAGCCAAGTTTCATAGCTTTTTCATTTCCTCTTCCCAGCTTCTCATCGTCTGAAGATTTCATTTGGTGATGTAGGGTATTTTTTTTTCTAAATCAGGATAGAATTTTAATTATATTTTGTTTAATCTCACGAGGCTCAGGCTTGAGTTGCTATGAATAAATATGCAGAAAGGCTCATTTATTATTCCATGACTCATGAAATCTTTATCCAAAGGGAACAGAGGGAATATGCGTATACTGTATATGCAAGTGTGTGTGACACACACACACACACACACACACACACACATTTCAGGGAAACTTGAATAGTGTCACTTTCCTTTGTTCTTTTCACTCGGCACTTATAGAATCATAGACTCATAGATACTATCATAGTGCTTGAAGTGTCCTCTTCCTTATCTAGACATTTTTGAAGGTTAGGCAACATTTAAAGATACTGATCAGTTCCTTAGATTTGAATGGTAAAGAAAATCCTAGTCTAGTATCATCAGCATACAGTTCTGATGGCACCACACTTCAAAGTTTCAAATGTCCTTCTCCAGCAGTTCCATGTACCTGGTCAAGCTCAAACCATGCTTTTGTTGTTTCAACCATTATCACTTCTCAGCTTGTCAATGAACCCATGGGAAAGGGAGGAGGGAGATGGAATGTAGGCGCCAGACATCAAGAAATCCAGTTGTGAGAGCCAAGGACACTTCGGCAGATATTTGCCAACCCCAAGGACTTTTTCTCATAACAATACAATGACACTCAATTGGATAATGTGACCTGTACTAACAGGGGGAGGGAGAATTCTATATTTCAATTATGTGGGTTTGTGAGGGAAGTAGCTAGATCTGGTTTTGCCCTCATCAATGCCAAAATGATGTACTCAATAATGACCTTAAGACATTGGATCGTCTCGACAATGCCTCTTTTGATTGGATTCATCAGTCGGAATGTTGAACAGCATAGGGAACAAGAAGAAAACATGTGCAACACTGCAGGTAACAAACTGCTGTAGGTGTTGAACTGTAGTTCCCCAGCTCTACTTTTGAGACAGCCTGATAAAAAGGATAAGAATCATTATAAAATAGTGTCCTGCCAGATGACCCAAAAGATAATGTTAGTCCAGCCACTAAAAGATGTCAAAAGTTCAAGAGATCCATGATGTCTTATCCCCTCTATCTACTTTCTGATAAAAAAACAAAACAAAACAAAACTATTTATGAAGTTAATAACCAAAGCAGTTGTAAATTCTGCAGCAATTTATCTTAACTGAAATTAAACAAAGGAAAGATCTGAAGCCTCTGGAAGTGCATTATGTTCTACAGGAATCTGCTGCAAGGTCACACCTCCTATGCCACTTTTTAAGAAATGAGATGAGAGACAAAATAAAGCAGGAAAAGTAGAATTTCTGAAGTGCCTGCAAATGTTGTTTATTTCATAAGCAATAGCAATAGTACTTAGACTTATATACTACTTCACAGTGTTTTACAATACTCTCTAAGTGGTTTACAGAATCAGCATATTGCCCTCAACAACCCGGGTCCTCATTTTGCCAACCTTGGAAGGATGGAAAGCAGAGTCAACCTGGAGCCGGTGGGACTTGAACAGCCAAACTGCTGGCAATCAGCAGTCAGAAGAAGTAGCCTGCAGTACTACATTCTAACCACTGTGCCACCACAGCGCCAATGTATTTTGGAGTAAACAGCTCATCTAATGAATAATAATAATAATAATAATAATAATAATAATAATAATAATAATAACAATAATACTAATAATTCAGTACTGCAACGCACTCTACATGGGGCTGCCCTTGGGGACCATCCGGAGGCTTCAGCTGGTGCAAAATGTGGCCGCGCGAGTTGTGATGGGAGCTCCCCAATACTCCCATGTAACGCCTCTTCTCCGCGAGCTACATCGGCTTCCAGTTGCCCTCCGGGTGAGATTCAAGGTGCTGGTGCTTACCTATAAAGCCCTGAATGGCTTGGGTCCAGAA
>JANHFR010001553.1:91175-101755 GCA_032468015.1 Mimophis mahfalensis | reverse complement strand
TGATGAGTGTGACCTCATCGAAACGTCGCCAAGGTACCCTCAACCTTACACGGGAAAAGACCCAAATACACCAAGACATACATATATATATATATATATATTTTCTATGCAGTGGTGACAGTAATGGTGTTTCTGAAAAATAAATAAATAAAAGCAATTTAATAAATGCCTGAAGAAATTCAAGATTGGCCTCTTGTGTACTTGTAACTAAAAAAAAATACCTCCCCCAATTAAGATGTCTCTGAAGTTCTCCTTTGAAATAAAACTTAAAGTAAAACACAAAATGATGAGAATTGGAGGAATGGATGTTATTTTGGATGCTTCTCTTAGAAGGAAGTGTAAAATGTAAATTAAAAAGTTTGAAGACAAGAGAATTTTATGCATGAAAGAAGGCATCTGAAAACCTATGGTAAATTCTGTTCAGAAAATTGCTTGACCTTCTGTCATGACTGGAGAAGCCCCTCTTGAAGACTATCAAGACTCCTCTAAGACTTTTGGAGGGAAAAAATACGTATTGTGCAAAAATTGTCAAGCTTTTAAAAAACAATTTAATAAATTGCTAGACACAAGCATGCCAGCAATAGGAAAAGCAGAACAAAGACTGTGAATGTTGGATATATCAGAAATAATTTCTGAATTTATATTTTCAGATGACTGAATAAGAAAAGGAAATACATCATCATAAAATTGTCATAAATCATAAAATTCATCATAAAGTAACTTAGATGTATTGATTTATGTATTTATATATATGTTACTTCATGTATGTATTTCTTTAAGCATTTAGATCAGTGGTGGGATTCAAAAATTTATTACTGGTTCTGTGGGTGTAGATTAGTGGGTGTGGCTCTGCTGTCAGGCAGTCAGAGGTGGTATTTGCTGGTGTTGGCCAATCAGAGGTGCTATTTGCTGGTTTTCCGAACCAGTCAAAATTATCACTATCGGTTCTCCAGAACCTGTCAGAAGTGGCTGAATACCACCTCTGATTTAGATGACCACCAAGCATAAGTTACATGACTCTGGGAAGCATATACAAAAGAAAAAAGAAAAAGAAAACCACAATTAATACTAAATAACAGATTAAAACAATAAAATTGTAAATATAACTGAAAACTTCTACAACTCATCTATTTGGAGACTCAGCTCAATCTGTCTCCAAAGACTGAGAAAACCTGTGTCTCAACTTCCCTAAAGGCTAGTTGAATTGGAGCCAACCATACCTGCAGGAAAATTATTTCCTGGAGTACCCTTTCCTTACACACAGACATCTCCTGGACCCCATAAGATAGCATTGTTTCAATGAAGGCACTCAGAGTGTGGTCCTTCAGATAACCCAGCTTTTTGCCATGTAGTTGATACTATGGATGTTATGGTGTTATGGATGGAAGCCTATTAGGAACCATAGCAGCTAGTGAAGTAGAGATGTTATATGGTCATAACAAGAGACACCCATAACTACCCATACTATCACATTCTGGACTAATCTGAAGCTTCTGAACAGTTTTCAACAACCCGATGTACAGTGGATGGCAATCACATTATGTGACTACATAGTCAGTGATGGTAAGCAAAGCCACCTGATCTAGGAATAGTCACAACTGGCATATAGGACAGAGCTGTGCAAAGGCTCTTCTGGTCATAGCTGCTATATATTCTTCCAGCAGGAATTCTACATCCAGGATGATTCCTGATTCCAAATGCAATTCAAGAAGACAACACTACTTTATTCCAGACACTGGCATGAAACTTGGGCAGCTTGACATTGACAGATGAGGCAGAGAGGTACAATGAGTATCAGCAGCATATATGAACACACAGAGAGACACACAAAGATGCAGAGACTTACATGTGAAAAAATGACTTTTCTATGAAGATATTGCTTATAGAAAAGCAGAAATATATGCATTAATCAAATAGGAAATGTTCTTTCCCTTTGCATGTTTGTGTACTGTATATGTGTGTGTAAATTCATACATATTTATGCAAGGTTGTTTTATGAAATTCATGAATTGCATAGTTGATTCAAAACTAGGAAGATAAGAAATTTAATGAAACTTAGGGAAGGAAGTTTGTTTTCTTAAGCACAAAAGCCTATTCAAATATTGTTCTTGATGAGGGTATTCAAACAGCTTCAAAAGCCATTGATGATCATAAACTTGGTCTCTGAATGGGCCAAGCTTATCTCCTATACTTTCCTGTACTCTCAGCATTGAGCAGGGTGATCTAAAACAGGTGGCTGGAAAATCCACATCTGTGACCTTGAGTATCAGCAGCCTAAATATCATAAGCAATGTTTGTTAGGAATTCAGAGTAACCCTTGTGTGGACTCAGAAGTTTGAGAGTAGCAGTGGATAAGCACAGTGACTCAGTAACTACACAAATACACTGAATTGTGAAATATTGTTCACTTTTCAGTAAAGTCCAATAAACAGTCCAGGCCATACACAGGTAAATAGTAGATAGACACACTGATGTTCCAAGGATAATCCAGATAAACAATGTCTTCTTACCAGTAATCTTCAGTCATACATATAAACAGTCCTTTGAGTTAGCAAATCTCTTAGTAAACTAACATTCACAGTAACAACCATCCAACCAATCAGAGACATCAGAGATATCAGAGACAGAGAGAAAAAACTGAGTTACTAGCTCCCTCTTAAGGACATAGCTAACAGAGATAATCAATCAGGTAACAGTAGTAATTACTACACTCTATGATGCAATACAAACTGTAGTCTTAAAGTAACAGAACACATTTTGCATAACAAACATACTATGGTGGTTTATTTATTTCCTTCCCAACTACTTACACAATGATCCCATTCCTAACAATGTTTACAGAATCAGGGATCACCTATAAAATATAGCTCCAACTTGTCTCTACCTCTCAGTGTAACTCTGGTGCTTCTTGACAAAATATCCATTGTATTGTGTCCAAATGTCCATCAAGAGCTTGCACTGGCCCAATGTCTGATTTTTTCAACATAGAATGCACTGTCCTGGGTGGACTAGACATTAACATCTGAACCACTGTAAGTCCATGTATTTGCCATAAGCTAAATAAATAAATAGCCCCAAATGTAAAGAGAGTTCTAACTCACATAGTTTACATAGTCTATGCAGACAAATATCTCTGAAAGATTCTGAGCACTAAATATAGTATAGCAATAGCATCATATTGAGGATAAAAGTATTGACACTAATGTGCTATCTCCTTTGATGAAAATTGTTTCACAACCTGCAGTTGTGACCAACATTCCTAATTGTCTGGAGTGAAGGTAGAAAAAACATGGTAGCTTCATCACTTACCACCATGAAAGTCCTACCTTTCCTGGAAACTGAGGATGTTTGCAAAATGCTTCGTTTTTATCTGTTCATAACCAGACAGCTCTAACACAACCACAAAAACCTCAAATAAAATGTATGTTTTGCAGAATCTCATTACTAAACTTGTTCTGCTGACTGAAATCTATTGCTCCCCAAATTGCGCCAACTCCTTCTGATCTGTAAATAAATCAAGAACGTTTTATACGCATTTATTTGCTTAAAACACTTTACCTTGCCTCACAAAAATCTAAGGGAATTTATAACACATAAAAAAGCAGCAAAGTAGTTAGGGTCTGATTTGCCAAATTTGGAGCTATGTACACAAACTCATTAGCTGCCTTCTGTTAAGGTAAATAATTTTCCAACTGAATTGGCTTTGCACTACATATCTCCAGGATAAGCCTGACATTTATTTCCTTCTTCTCTGAAGGAACATGAGATTCTGTTTTTCTCATTGGCTTTTGTTTCCATGAGCTGCTCTTGAAGGAACTGACAGGTCTGTTTTCCAAAGATCTAAAGCTGCTGAAACAAATACAATAGTGCCTCTCAGTAATAAATGAAGAAAGCAATTCTCCCTCTCTGTTTAAAGACTCTGAAAATGGGCAATGGGGGGCAACTGTAATCAAAGCCAATGTGGTATTAAACATGTTAGGAAGATGCTGTGAATCATATGCATGACACAATGGCATAAGCATGATTTTACCCAACTTATAAACAATAATAAATCAACTCTCTGCTCCATTCCTCATATTTCATGTTATTAAATGAAAGCTAGTAGTCACTCCTGAAATTCTTAGTTGATATGTTCTCTTTATTTTCTTCCTTGATTTTATTACATAAATTGGAAAGTTACAACCTGGCTATCCAGCTTTTTTCTATTTCCAAAGACAAAAGAATGATACAAAGGCAAGGCACGCTATATGGAAACTAACATGCCAACATAAACAAAACACCATCAAAACAACAAATGGAGCATTGGAATTTTATTTAGATAAGGGGAAACAGAGCAGATGAAAGTTTCCCTGGCTGTAACAATGAGAAAGATGGAGATTTTTTTTTTTAAAAAAAATCTTATTATTGTTTATGTTAAACAGTGTTTACTCTACATGAGAAGTGGTGGTATATATGACATGTGTCCACCTATTGCCCACGATGAGTTCTGCATGATACAGTATGTTAAAAATGCAAGTTACCATTCCCCTATTGTCTTCACAGAGGTACAGGCCATTACAAAGAACAGTCTTAAAGCAATGATTAGAGATCTGGAGGCTAAAGCATATAAAGAATAATTGATGGGATTGAGTATGTGTGGTTTAATGAAAAGAAGGAGCAGGACATGATAGCAGTATTCCAATATCTCAGGGGCTGCCACAAAGAAGAGGAAGTCAAACTATTCTCCAAAGCACCTGAGGGCAGGACAAGAAGCAATGGGTGGAAACTAATCAAAGAGAGAAGCAAGCTAGAATTAAGAAGAAATTTCCTGATGGTTAGAACAATTAATCAGTGCAATGACTTGCCTCCAGAAGTTGTGGGTGCTCCTCCAGAAGTTGTGGGTACAACTTTTTTTAAAAGAGATTGGACAACTGTCTGAAATGGTTGAACAGGGAATTGGACTAGAAGACCTCCAACTCTGCTGTTCTGTTATTCTGTTATTACATTCGAAGGTAATCAATGTTATTACACTGGAAGGTGAATCACTACTAAGGTAATGTCCATACTTAACAGGGCAGCTGTTCTAATTAAGTATTAACTCTTTAAAGGGAGCCAGGACTGACCCTTCCATCAAAGAGTCATTGAAAGCTTTTCAAACCCATGCATTCACAAACACCCTGACCACCTCTTCCTCAGAATGTCAGAATGAATACCAGATAACATTACATAGGACATTGTCTGTCCTGTCCCTACTCTAAAATCACCATTACCCACTTCTCTTATTTCATTGCTTTGCAACAGCATAAACAACAGTGACATCTTAATTTATAGCAAGACTAAAACTGGGAGGTCAGGTGCATAGCTGTCAAGTTTCCTGGTTTGGCCGGGAAAATCCTGTTTTTTTCTCTCTTTCCTGGCGCCCTCCTGTATTTTCTAAAAAATTCCTGTATTCCATGATAGCTGGCACATGAGCTCTGAGCACTCCTCTCCACACACTCACACACATGAGCATGTACACACGCACCAGCTCCGTGGCCAGCCACTTTGCTTCGCCGTCTTTTGTCAGCTCCCGGGGCCCTGGGGGAGCCATCTGTTGGGAAGGGCTTGCCCCCCCCCATCCCTGCCTGCACTGGCTCCACTCACCCATCCCACCGTGGCCGCCCCTCTTTCTCTTCCAGGGGGCCGCCGCCTCCTTTTAGTCTTCCAGTTAGCCTTTTATCCTCCCACACTGCCTCCTGCCCATGATGATGCTGGCGGCTTCAGAGGCCGAAGCCGCCAGCATTTGGAGGTCTGCGACAGCCTCCCGGGTGCTCTTCCCCAGCCCAGCTGATTGGGGGATGGGCAATTCAGCCCCCACCGCCCAATCAGCTGGGCCACAGGAGAGCCACCTGGGAAGCCACCACAGACCTCCAAACACCCGGCAGTGTCTCCAGCGATGAGGCGAAGAGAAGGGGGAGGGTGGCGATGGCAGGGCTTGCAGCTGAAATGAGCCCTGACAGTCAAGGGTTTTTTCCGTGATTCCTGAGGGTCGGGTGGTGGTGGAATGTGTTGTTTCACCTCCCCACCATCTGGAATCATGGAAAAACATGCAGCTGAGCTTGAATACTAAGCTCGTGCATGCATGTGCGGGGGGCACACACGACTGGGCACGCCTTTCCCTTATTTTAAAATTTTAAACTTGACAGGTATGGTCAGGTGTCTGAGGAAGCTACTTTGCTTCCCTTTCCCCAGCCACATATTTGTAATATGAACCTGAAGTGTACTGCTTATCCACCTTATGAATGATGTTTATGAATGTTTTCTGTTTTTGCACACACACACACAAAAGAAATGCACATTTATCGGCACCACATTGAGTCCACCATCATCAGAACTATTTATTTATTTATTTATTTATTTATTTATTTATTTATTTATTTATTTATTTATTTATTTATTTATGTTCATATTTATATGCCGCCCAACTCCCGAGGGACTTATCTGATCTCTCAAATCCAAAAATGAAGCAAAGGGGCTAGAAGAAAAAAGTTACATCAGATTGTCAGTTACACTTCCCCTTGAATATCCTTTTTTAGACAACATTCTCTTGTTCCTTATCAAAAAAAATCCTGTCTTTCCATTATATGTATAAAGATAACGTATGGCCTCAAATTTCCAGTAATAGAATTTTATTCAAAATCCTTACATCATCACATAAATCACCACCTCTGACAAACCAAAATGTCCATACCTATCCACATCAGTCCAATACCTAGCCTACCATTCTAACTGGCCCTTTGGGATTATGTACAGTAATAACCCTCAGCCCCATCAAACAAAACAAAGACCCTGTCTACATATCTAATAATCTTCCAAAACCCTTCCCAAGTATTCATCCTTTTAGAGTCCTTCTCCACTTCCAGATTCCTACTGACAGAGTTAAGCTCCCAAAGCAATGTTCCTCCCCTCTAGTATCATCCATCTTTATGTCTTTCACCCTGGGAGAGAATCTGAGCAAGATTACTTTATGGAAAAGATGCAGTGACCAGAAACAGATGACAGATGGCACCCAATCCTCCTCAAACAGGAACTCAGACCTTCTTACTCCATACTCTAAAGTGACCTACAGCAGACATTTCAATGGTGTGTCTTGCATCTAAAGGAAGACTGGCAACTTTTGCCCTCAGTCTTTACCTACTGCCAATTATGTCAAAGACAAAATAGGCGCCATTGTGCTCAGTCCTTTGCAGTATTCTCAGTTTAATTAGGCGCTGAACTCCCTTGAAATGTTCTCCTTTCAATTCCCTTTTCTCCAATTTTACCTTCATTTTCGCCCTCCCTTTTCTTATAGTAATGGAAAAACCTCCACTCATCTTCAACACAAAAGTCTTTCCGATTCTTTCTTGACAATTTTGGAAGCTGTCTGGCTTTTATAAAGCATTTTACTCCAGCTTCTTCCAAATTCCATTAAATTTTAAATGAAGATGATTTTAGGGGATAATATGATATTGGATAATGCGACTAATAGGCAGGAAACAAACAAGGGTAGATGAAATGTTATCATGACATTAGGAGATGGAGGGATAATGTAGATGGTGTTTACTAAGATCTGCTTAGAAAAATCTATCTTTTTAATATATAATTTTAACATGAATCTATTTATATAAGCACATAGTAAATTAATTAATACCAATCTATATAAACAAGTTCTAATATGATGAAAATTGGGAGAATTTTGATCCATACAAGTTTTGTATGTGGGACAGACCACTTTTTGAGTAGGTTCCAAAGAGAATCTTGGGAGGAAATCAAAAAGGAAGAATAGAAATGAATTACGATAAATTAGAATAAAAAATGTAACAGTGCAGAATAATAAAATACGACTATATGAAGAGTATAAGAAAATTAGTTAGCTTTTTAAAATACAAAATTCATTTTAAGGCATCATTTTATTGCTAATGAAATATTTTCCCTCCTTAGGGTTCAGAACTGGAGTTCTAAAATTAAAATAATATGAAATTCTGTGCTACAATTTTCATTTAGACATAACTGCTCTTCACTGATAATACTTGAAAAACATGATGAATTCTAGATCTGAATTTATATCTTACACACAGATATGCAGATTATAATGCTAATTTTAATTTTTTTTTAGTTTTTATTTTTTATTTCTATTTATATGCCGCCCTTCTCCAAAGACCCAGGGAGGCTTACAATACATTTATAGCAATTGCCTTCACCCTTTGTATAGACCGGCTTATTAGGGCTTTCTTATGGGAAAACAAAATATTTTTGAAAAATAGTTACAATATTTATAACCCTCTAAACATTGAGTGCCTTCTCCCTCTTAAAAAAAAATGGTAATAATGCCTGACAACAGGAGCAAAATCCGACATCTGTAATATATTTTGAAACTGTGCCTGAAGATAATATTATGGGAAATCCTCTTCACATAAGCAGTACAGATATATTTATATGCTGGTAAATAGGACTATCCATTTTTAACTGTTAAAAAGTATGGGAAAAGGCAAGTGTCCTGATGGATATATTATTTTTTTCACTACATACAATTATATAAAATCAATCTTTTTATCATTGTTTTGCATTATTTCTTCCAAGTTTGCAAAAATACATTTCTTCAATATATTGAAAGATTCTGTACTATTGGAGAGCAGCACAAAGAAAATATTTTACCCATTTTAAGGTAATTTATGAGTGGCTCCATTATTACTTTTATAGCTTGTGATCCTAGCAGCCTATTAGCAGGCTTTATACCTGCATTTCTAAAAAATGTGATTTGTAGTGGTCATTCATTCTGAGACATTTAACATTTCTCAGGACTCAGAAACTTGTGAGATCATTTTCCAGATCTCCTTTATAATTTGCCTTCACATGTTCATGTTTTCTAATTTAATTCTCATTCTAAGCACTTTTATTTGAACACTATCTAATTTATCCAGTACCATTTATGCAGTGCTAGAGCAATTATTTGGAAGAGAATTACTTACATCCAGCTTATTAAAGACTCATTCGGTTGCATATATACTATTTCCCTTTGGATTTTCTTGGGGAGTTATTAGCCATAACTGGTCTTTTTGGATGTACACAATAACACATTTAAAGAATGATCTCTTTTTGTTCTTGTGTATTCCAATTTGCTTCTCTTATTCCTTTGAATTAGTTTTAATGGGTTTCCTTCACAACTTATGTAACCATAAATGCTAACCTTTTGGAAACATTTTATGGAGGCCATTAATTCCTGAAAGCATTTTCAACACTTTATATATATAAAAGAGTTGTTTTGTACTGTGTGTTCACTGACACAAATAATGTCACAGTGCACTAAATGCTGACAAGTGAAGTCTCTCACTTTATTTTAATAAGATTATGTTAGCCTTCATTTAAATGTAAAACTTGTTAAAACATTATGTAGTAGCATGGTTATTCACCCTTATACTACTAAGTTTAAAATCTTTTCTTTGCCATAAATCCCCTTATCATATCATCCTAAGCTGCAATGTTGTTTATTCGGTTTTGCCATAGTTGAGTGAACTAATCATTGGGTCTTATTCAACAAACATGATTAAAATAAACCATGTCTCAACAGAATGTGTGAATTCACCAAGTGAACATAATGGATGTCTTCAATCCAATATCTTTCAATCTAAGTTATTTGAAAGAATTGTTTTGGGTAAAATATGGAGATGGGAAGGGTCATGTATATCACCTGGTGAGATTCAATTATTTTTTTAAAAAATGTCAACCTTCCCTCCACAGATTAAAGAATAATTTGCAAATAGTCCTCCCACTTCCCACTCCCACACAAAGTTAATAATATTTTTCAACTTTCATCTACACAGTTCAGTGATCGCTTGACATTTCTCTAGCACAGTGCAGTATGCTAAATATCTAGAGACAGGAAGAATGATTCAACATTTATTGTATACTATTACTTTTGTTTAACAAACTTCACTTTGTAGATTTTGGATTTGGAGGAAAGATTGAAATTTATTATTATTAATTTTTTATTAATTTTACAGTATATCAATCAATTACAAATAAATCGCACAGAGCTGTTGGTACACATGTAATCCAAAAAGAAAATAATAAAAACAAGAGCCCATCATCAGCTAATCCAAGACCAGACCCCCAGAATTCAAACATATAAATCAGAATCCACATGATAAATTTATCACTCCTTATTTCATTTTTTTCAAACATATAAATCAGAATCCACGTAGTAAAATTATCACTCCTAATTTTGTCTTTTTTGAGTTATAACTCCTTAAAATCAATGCATATTATAAAAATAAGCTTGAAAGAGGGAAAGCAATAATAAATTGATCTTAAATTTTATCCCTTTTCTCTATATCCTCTTCCCAAAAATTATTCATTCTATATCAGTCTAGTTTATCCCTTCCCACAATGCCCCCCTTTTCAATTTAAATTTCTTTATCTTTGGAAGTCAAACAAATTTCATCTAGAACAATTCCCTCCCCATCCTAGAAACACAAATAAAACCTTAAATGCCAGACCATTAAGAAATCCACCGTGTAACCAGTTAAGCCCCAATTCTCAACATCAAAAAGAGGGTTGTTCCTTTATTATCTTCAGTAACCCGA
>JANHFR010001551.1:226338-242675 GCA_032468015.1 Mimophis mahfalensis | reverse complement strand
ACGGGAGCTCACTCCGTTATGCAGCACTCAGGATTCGAACCACTGAACTGCCGATCTTTCTGATCGACAAGCTCAGCGTCTTAGCCACTGAGCCACTGCATCCCCCTATAATCTGCCTTATGAACATGCTAATGCTAGTGGCCTATATTCAAATGAGCGGACAATGTTTAAGCCTCTCACCGGGTAAGAATAGCCAGGATATGATTATGCATTCTGTTCCTATCACCTTATAATTAAGGTATCCCTCACCTGTTACTTTGCACGTCTTCCCATTGGATTCTAAGATGTAGCCATCATCACAGTAACACCTGAACGATCCCCTTTCATTGTGGCAGTGTTGACTACAAAACCCAGGAGAGTCACATTCATTAATGTCTTCACAGGTTTTTGAATCATTGGCAAGCTGGTAGCCGAAAGGGCAAGAACACTGAGCTCCAAAGGGGCCTTGAATGCATCCATGTGTACAGCCTGCATTGTTATCCAAGCAGGTCTCCTGGTCTGTAAATACATTGGAGAGAGTGATATGAACATAGGTCACCTATCCTTAATTCATGAGACGAGTCTTTCAAACAAACATCCTATGGGCCCTGCCGTATGCTACTGCTGCACCCATTCAAGACGGACGGTGCATACCATGTGACCATGAAACAGGGGTGAGTCTTTTGTAGCTAGAACATTCTATAATGGCAATTGTGCAGCCTTTCTCTAGAGCTGGAGGGGAGCGTTTCCACATTGATGGAAGCTCCCACTACATCCTGCCTTGTGGAAACCCCTCTTCCCTCTCTAGCCAAGGCAATGCAGCATCTTGCCATGACCCATATCTTTATCCAACTGCCCCAAGGAGCTGCTTTGCCACTTTGCTGCGCAGTGATTGCCCTTTTCTGTTTTGTTTGCTTTCCTTTTCTTTTCCTCGCTTCCAAAAGCAACGTGGCAAGGGAAAAACAGCCACGGGGACTGATAGCTGATGTTTTTGTGTCTTCCCAATGAATAGTCAGAGGATGCTCAGCTCTACTTAATGCCCTTTGGCCTTAATAACAGCAAAACAAAACAGTTGTTTGAACCATTGTAAACAGAGAAGGCAAGTTACTCTTCCCTCACATTCTAGTACAAAAAAGAGATGACTTAATCACAAAATTAGCAGTTACAGTAATTCTAGGCCTAATTACACAACCGCCAAAAGAAAATAGCATTTAAGATTAGGTTTTTCAAAGCAAAGTCAAGAAGTCATTCTGCAACAAAAGTGAACGCAAAGTAACCTTGGATAATTTTAGGTCCCTTTTGCCTCTCCTTAGCTTATGTGACCATGGCTAGAATATGAAGGACGGGATGCAGCATTCTGCACTTTACATGAAAATGGGGTCCCCAGACTTGTTTTATTTTGTGGGCATCTTTTTAAGACACTTTATGAACTAGTTATAATATAAAATGAACATTGAGCATAAGGCAAACTGGTATTTTGTGTCCCCTATTCCCTGTAGCAATACTCTCTATTTCTTTAGAATACTTTATTTTGCTTCCAATTTGGGGGGCAGGGGTCATGTTGGAGAGGAGGACAGCCTTCGCAACAAAACACCATATTACCTACAACTGTACTTTTCTTAGAATCCCTTTGGAATCTAACAAAGCCTCACAAGTGAAGATGCTATTTAAAGTTTGTTTGTTTATTGTTTGTTTGTTTATTTATCGAATTTATATGCCGCCCTTCTCCCGGAAGACTCAGGGCAGCTTACAACTCTAAACACATACCGTACAAAAATTAAAAATAAATTAAATAGGAAGTTGGGCCTTCAACAGCCCAAAGGTGCTTTCAAAAAGGCAACCAAACTTTATTTTGCTTGAAAACTTTCACTTCTCACGTCTCATCCAAGAAACCACTTCAGTCCTAACTAATTGGAGAGGAATGGAAAGGATTTATACTGTTAGCAGTCAGCCAGCCATTAACATCTTCAAGAAAAATCTAGAAACCCCAGTTGCCTTTTTGAAAATACCTTTACGACAACCATGACCTAGATGACTGAGAACCTCCATAGGCATTGACTTTCAACAACACACTGTTTTCTCATTTACTTAGAAAAATTTAAACAAGAAACATAAAGTGGCATGTAGAGTTTAACAAAAGCCATGGGCTATATATCACTGCACATCTGGGTACCCATGGATTACACTCTGTGGCAAAATGACCTGAGAAGTTCAGTATTTGGGCTTGAAGAGGGGGGAGGTTTCTCCTTCCAACCCAGAATCTGTTTAGTTTCATAGTTGAGTCTTGTCAATAGAAAATTGGCTTGAGGCATCTAAGTGACAGATTTGATTGAAGCTGTCCTTATCAGACATGCAATGTTAACTGACTACTCTTTCTTTCAGGAGAAGACAACATTTTTACAGTTGGGGGGCATCTTGTTTACAGACCTTCAAAATAACAGCCCTGCAAAGCCGATTCATTAATACTGGGATGCCTCCTACATGAAAAGAAGGTCATATGCTCTCCCCTCCCCCTTCCTCCAAATATTGGGGTGCTTGGAATATGAGAACAAGCTACATCTGGAATGAAACAACTGGTTTCCTACATATAAAGGTGAAGGTAAAGGTTCCCCTTGCACATACGTGCTAGTCGTTCCCGACTCTAGGGGGCAGTGCTCATCTCTGTTTCACAGCCGAAGAGCCAACACTGTCTGAAGACGTCTCCATGGTCATGTGGCCGGCAACACCAAAGGCACACAGAACGCTGTTACCTTCGCACGAAAGGTGGTCCCTATTTTTCTACTTTCATTTTTACATGCTTTCAAACTGCTAGGTTGGCAGAAGCTGGGACAAGTAATGGGAGGTCACTCCGTTATGCAGCGCTCAGGATTTGAACCGCTGAACTGTGACCTTTCTGATCAACAAGCTCAGCATCTTAGCCACTGAGCCACTGCATCCCTGATTCCTACGTATACATAGCAATAAATTAAAATTTTGTAGAGGCATCTCTGGATCGTAGTTAAATCATTAAATCTAAGATTTACAAGATAACTATCTGTCCTGTTGCACTGTATAGTACTGAATGCTGGGCAGCAACAACAGGGACTGAAAGCTATTTCCATCCCATGGAAATGCGAATGCCCTGTTGGATACTGGGCATTTCCCTTCTTGACCACATCACAACATTTGACAGCATTTTGGTGTGGCACAAATTATGGAGAAGATGAGAGAAGGCCAACTCCACTGGTGTGGAAATTTCCAGAGAGCAGCACCTTCTTCCACTGTGGCCAAGACTGCCTACCAACTAGAAGTCAATGGCT
Source organism: Mimophis mahfalensis (assembly GCA_032468015.1). NCBI lineage: Eukaryota > Metazoa > Chordata > Lepidosauria > Squamata > Mimophis > Mimophis mahfalensis. Next base: position 239,397 of record JANHFR010001551.1, on the reverse strand, counting down.
GGTGACCTCACAGGCATCCAAAACAGAGATGGCAAGATACCATCAACAAAGATATGCAAGCTGCGGGCCTACACCGTGGAGATGCAGCTGACCATGCAAAGTGGCGTTCAATGAACTGAAAAGCAGACCCTGCACCTGTGGAAATACACTAGGAAGAAGAAGATCTCTGAATCATAGTCACGTTTGGCTCCCAGACTGATAAGATTTCAAAACGTGGTTTAATAAATGACCATATGCAAGCTTCTTCATCAAGAGCAGCAAGACACACAAATTCACTGGTTCGCAGAATGCCAATCCAAGAAAATAAGGAAAATTCCATCCTCATGTACTTTGGAATTTATTGGTTGCAGATGGGAAATGATTCAGTTGCCAGAATTCTTGAAAAGCCATCCCATTCTTCTTAATAAATAACTGTGCTTTTAAAAAGGAATTACATTTGGTTAAAAGATGCCAAAGAATGTGACATACAAGGAGGTTGAGTTGCTTTTATCTGAAAAGGTGATTGGCTGAGTTAACAATATTGTGGCTGATCAAGAAATCAGTCCTTTCCAACTGAAATAACCACCTAATAAATAATAGTCAGAGAACGGGGAACACAAGTAAACCATTTTACTATACTCATCTCTTGCTTGAGGGTTCCTTAAGGGCATCTCATAGGTCAAGGAAGACACAAAAAGCTCACTTTGGTGAGCTGTTGCTCTGATCTAGTAGAGTTCTCACACTCAAATATCAATTCTGAAAGAACAATCTCAATCATAACAAATGTCCATATTTTGTAAGCAATCGTTCATTTAACACACGTAATCTGAATCTATTAAGCTGTGAATCTAATATGATTTAGTGTCATACCTGGCTGAGGCTCATCTGAGATTGTGCATTGATTGATTAGAAAAAGAAAGGAAAGAAAGAAAGAAGTTAGAATTAAGTTTAAATCAACATTGTCAGTAATCAATACCAACACTACTTCTGCCTCTTGAAAATTTTGAGATTAAAATCAGATAAAAAGTTAGAAATATTAAAGGAAATATTAAAGATTGGTTTGCATTTGATTTAAATTGAAAGCAACTACTGATTAAGTCCCAATCTTAAATTACAAACATAGAATGTTTTAAAAGAAACAAATAGTAAAGTCTGAAGTGAAACATATTCAAGTTTAAAGTTACCTAAGTAAAAACCACATGCATAAAAAGCATACTCAAACATGGGTGTTCACATTTGCAGCCTGTTAGCCACTTAATACACAGCCCAAAATAGCTACTATCTAAAAATAATGCTATTTCCAGCAATGAGAAAACTATATGCAATATTTTTTATTTCAATTTGATGTAGTCATGAAGACTATTGGGCTGAAACCAGGGAAATTTGGATTTAAGTCCAACTATACAATTTGGGTCAGTCCCTTTTTCTCAGCTTCCCCTACCTCAAGCATTTAGTGGGAGAATAAAAATGAGGAATGCAAAATAATATTTTTATCATTATAAACCCAGCCTTCCTTTGAGAAGCCAGAACTGCATATGATATCGTTTTCTTTTTGCACTTTTACCATGAACCTATGACGTGAAGCAATGATATTTAAGTGACTTTGTCAGATAGGTTTTTGAAGGCTTTCTTTGAACTGTACATTTAAAAATATACTTACTGCACAGGGGTGATTCATCAGCTCCATTAGGGCAATCAGAAAGGTTGTCACATACTTTACTGAGATTTACACATAGACTGTGACCTGGGCATTGCCACTGCCAGCTGGGACACCGGAAAGGCTGGGTCGGACAGTCCCTCTCATCACTCCTATCTCGGCAATCATTGTCACCATCACAGACCCAGGCTTGAAAGATGCAGTTTCCGTTATCACAGCGGAAAAAAGAAGGTGGGCAAGTCCTAGGTGGACACCTGTGATGTTCATCGGAGCCATCCACGCAATCAGGGTGACCATCACATTCCCAACTAGCTGGGATACAGTTGCCATCTGATTGACACTGGAATTCAGTTTGGTGGCACATTCCAGGAGGTCTTGTAGCTGGAAGTCACATTAAGGATACAGAGATGATTCTGATTGTTATTAGTCAACCATCCTCAGCCAACAAGCCAAAGGTAGCCAGACAATCAGGAATAAATACAATTCTTGATCTTTAAGAATCGCTAAGGCAATCCTGCTAACAAAGTAATCTTCCAGTTGGCCCCACCGAGGCAGAAAGCAAACAACAAATTGTGTGGTTTACCTGGAAGTCTTAACAGCATGTGGTAAAGCAAATACTATGTGTGTGTGGCGGGGGTTCAATTTCAACAAATGGCATATAGAAAATCTTTGTATGAGTTGAACTCTTCAAAGAACTGAACTCTATTTTTAAATATAAAACTTACCCAGTAATTTACTGAATGGTATAGTCATTCCATGGTATAATATAGGGCTGCATGCAATTGGATAAGAATATCTGCTGCTCACTGAAGATAATTTTTGACTTTTGCTCTCCCAAGTGCCTGCCCCTTATATATGATCAAAAGTATCTTTCAACCATTTTGAACAGATGTGGAGAGCGTACAAAGAGGTTTCAGGAGAAAGAGGCAAATTTTAATGCCTGTATCTCTGTCTCTCTGTGTGTGTCTCTTTCTCTCTCTGTGTGTGTGTGTGTGTGTGTCTGTCTGTCTGTCTGTCTGTCTGTCTGTCTGTCTCTCTCTCTCTCTCTCTCTCTCTCTTGTTGAGTGTGCATATATGTGTATGTACCATACCTGCATTCTGAAATCAATATCCAAAAGACTTTAATTACTGGGCAGATAACCAAGCAATATGCTCTGAATGGCACTTGATCATTAATTATTTTGGGGGCAATAGGCTGACCCTGTAAACGGCTTAGAAAGGTCTGTAAAGCGCTGTGAAGTGGTATATAAATCTAAGGGCTATTGCTATTTCTGAAATGGATTACTGAATATTTAAAAAAAAAGAAAATGCATCTGGAGAAGGGCATTCCTCAGAGAGAGGACATTTCTACTTGAAAAAATGCATATGACTGCAATATGCAACAACAGATATTGTACTTTTGGGGAAAATGTAACCTAATATTTTACTATAGTTTAAGAAAGAAATGCTTGCATATATTAAAATGCACACGGGCAGAATATGATCGTTAAGTATATTGAAATAATAGTTATAGTACCAACGCATTGTCATAATGAACTATAGTTATTTTCTCTTTTCTACTATGGCATTATTTTCAGTGGAGTTAATCTTTCTTTTTAGACTTAGCATCTAATGTGTGTGCCATTTAAATGGATGGAAAAGGCGTTATATTTCTATTATACTTATTTCTAAAAGTATAAATCTATTTCCCAGAAGATGCATAACCACTAATCCCATGTCATGTTGTCACTAAGAAGATTACAGTATGGTGCATAAATATCAGGTATTGCCATTATTTCTTCTTGGCTGGAGCAGGTGTTTCCAGCCCTTCTTCGTAAAGTTCACTTCATTAATGATACGGAAATGGAATTGTTTATACTTACGACAACCAGCCTCATCAGAATGATCACTGCAGTCAAAAACACCATCGCACCGGTAATAGTTCCTAATACACTGGTTCCCACTTGCGCACTTAAATTCAGTAGAACTACAGTTGTAGACTACAGTAAAATAGAAAAGGACCATAAGAATTTTAAGTAAGTTGCTATTAGTCATGCTACAGAGTGAGAATGCGATAGGAAACAGTACAAAGAAATCTCTTTCTCTTTATTTTTTTGTATACGAAGGAAGAAGCTACGCAGTTGGATCACTGCATCTGAAGTTCAAGAGCTTCTAAAGAGCTCTCACATGTAGTGAGGAATGCGGAGGGTAATTTCATTACTGTGTCAAAGCAATCCAACTGTACAATGTACAAACTTCATCTTCGGAGCTTCTAATGATCCCAAAATCTTTTAACTAGACTGGAGACTGGAGGGAAATGGTCTATACCAGTGTCTGCAAACTGTGGCTCTTTCGGCCCTCTGCTGCGGCTCCCTGTCGGCTGATCCTACCACTGACTGGCCCCTGCCCACCCCGTCACTCCTCGCCTGGCCTGAGAAGGTAAGGGTGATGGTGTAGAATGGAGGCTCACTCCATATTCCAGAGCAGGAGGCAACTGGGTGGGAATAAGGGATGTGAGTTGGCCACGCCCACCCAGTCATACCGATTGTTAAATTATTGGCTCCTGGTGTTTTCTTTTCTGTGGGAAACGGGTCCAAATGGCCCTTTGAGGGTTTAGGTTTGCAGACCCCTGGCCTATACCCTTATCCAGTTTCAGGTGTATTGGAAAAATTAGGAAAATTCTGAGCACTGCCTTTCAATCTTTTTGACATCAAACAGGACACAATATATTTTCTGACTTTGGAGAGTAAAGGAACGCAGCAACAATAAAAGTCATAGTTTATTTTCTTATTGCAGACTTAATATATCTAAACACTGCAGGGCCAAGGGAAGACAGTATGGGGAACTCTCAGTGTCTGAACAAATATTTGTTCTTATAGCATTTAGTTTTATCTGCTAAGTTCTTATAAGTTTATTGTTTACACTGATAATGTTGAATCAGCATAACTTGAAGAAATAGAAAACAACTGATCGGATACTTAACTGCAATCGTGTTCATCTGCTCCATCCACACAATCCTGATCTCCATCACAAACGTAAGACGGATCAATGCACCTGTGATCAGGACACTGAAACTGACCGAATTCACATGCATCTGTGAAGGCTATAAGCACATTTTTTTTTTAAAAAGGGTCCAATTTAATACAGTGACTTTCATGCATGCACTCACACATACCCACAAACATTTACACAAATTATCACTTTTTTCCCAAATGTTCTAGAGAAAATGTAGGAAAACTGTGCCCTCCACTTTTTTAAGACCTACAGCTCCACAAAGACTTGGCCATTGGCCACATCCAGAAGTGGTATTTAGCCAGTTCCAACAGGTTCCAGAGAACCGGTAGTGATAATTTTGACTGGTTTGGAGAACTGGAAAATACCACCTCTGATTGGCCGACATCAGCAAATGCCACCTCTGATTGATCGACAGCATAGCCATGCCCACAGAACCAGTAGTAAAAAAAACTGAATCCCACCACTGGCCGTATCACTAAGAATTCTGAGACTTACAATACAAACACATCCACATGGCTACAGTTTATGGAGTCCATCTCTTTCTTATACTTACTGCAGTTCTTTTCATCCGACCCATCGCCACAATCATTATCAGTATCACAAAGCCAGAGTTTGGGAATGCATTTGCCATTATCACAAGTGAACAAGCTTGTGGGACATGATGTTGGGCCCTGTGTAGGGCAATGAAGCTCATCGCTATTGTCCAAGCAGTCGTTATGCTTATCACATCGCCACCGAGAGGGAATGCACTGGCCATTTCTACAGGTGAAGGCTGATGTCGCACAAGAATTATCTAAATAAATAAATAAATAAATAAATAAATAAATAAATAAATAAATAAATATGGGGTGCTTTCTACAATATGCTATGACTTTTGCACCGACTAAGAACTACCAATGATTGTTTCCACCATTATTTAAGAAGAAAAACAACCCATTAAATCTCCTTGGATTATATGAAGTCCACTTCATAAGCTCAGTGCAAATTTTTATGTAGAGATTATAAATATCTATGAGTCATGGTGTTGCCCAAAAGTACCAGGATTATTTATGCTTGCATTACTTTGTAAAGTACAACTTTTGTGGTGAAACGTATCCCTGGCATGCAAAGGCATTCAATATATGCATTAAAGTACATAAAACTGGTCATATTATTATTATTAAATACTGGTAACTCTATGAGAGAAAAAATCTGGAATCCATAAAATTTTGCTGAGCATATAATAGCCCAGTGTCTGTTCTGGAAGAAATGTGAATTTCAGAAATATTTCAATTATGCCCTTTAAAGCCTATGGATTAATACTTAAAATTTATAACACAAACTTGAGGAAATGAAGGATAAAAATGTTTGATGTAAGTAAAATCAAGCTAAATTATCGTTCAATAAAATACAGTAGTTTTAAAATGTGAAATCACTGAGAAATGTCCACATTAATCTCTGGACATAAACTCAAGTCCCAAACTTTGTCATCATGTCCAAGTTCCTCTCATTGTTCTTACTTTTCAGAACTTTTGCTCTGAAACCTTCTTAAAACTGTGTTTTTGTAATTCTAAGAGCAAACATTATCAAAAGCTGTTTTAAAAGTACTGCAAAATCCTACTGAAGCATATTAAACTGAAAGGTTTAATCTTAAAAACAATTTACAAGTATTTCTGCATGTCCCTAGTTCTCTATACTTTAAGTTTTATGTAACCAAAACACTTATTTTCAAAGGAGGTTAAAACCAAAAGGAACAAGAAACTGTAAACCAGCTCTGATATAATGTAACTTTTTGAATCCACATTAGTAATGGAATGTTTTGTAGAATATATCCCCCCAGTCTTGGGCTGACCAGATGTGTTTGGATTGCAGCTTCCACAATTTCTTACTGTATGACCAAATGCCATGTCAGCAGGAAATAATGTGAGCTGAATCCCAGCCCATCAAGAAGGCAATAGAGACAATCCTCTTAGAGGCAAGGTATTTAAATTATTATTATTTATTATTTAATTAAATTTATATATGGCCTTCTCCTGAGGGACTCAGGGCGGTGTACAGGGCATTAAAAAACATGAAATACAAAAATTAAAACAGATTAAATAAAACATGCCCTCACATACCGTTAAAACTAAAAAAAAAAAAAAACTCAGTCCAGGCCTGCCTGCGCAAAGAGCCAAGTCTTAAGATCTTTAAGGAAGGTGCGGAGATCAGGGGCCATCCTCAACTCCACCGGGAGCTGGTTCCACAAGGTGGGAGCCCCAACCAAGAATGACCTCCCCCTAGGCACTACCCACCGACATTCTGTTATCAGCGGCACCTGAAGGAGACCCTCCCGATGGGCGCGAACCGATGGGCATATATAGCAATAGCACTTAGATTTATATGCCACTTCACAGTGCTTTACAGCCCTCTCTGTTTACAGAATCAGCATATTGTCCCCAACAATTTGGGTCCTCATGTTACCAACCTCAAAAGGATGGAAGGCTGAGTCAACCTTGAGCCTGGTGAGATTCGAGCTGCCAAATTGCAGGCAGCCAGCCATCAGCAGAAGTAGCGTGCAGTACTGCACTCTAACCACTGCACCACCGCGACTCAATATATCCTACTCATGAATGGGATCTGTCACAATTTTTCAACTTTGCACTCTTATAATTCTTATAATTCTCAATATCACAATGTCAGGAGGTAAGCATTTGATAAACTACTGTATTCATCATTTGTTTACATACTCAACAATATCAATGCTTTCCAGACACGGATACTCATCACATTTTTTGAACAATATCCATTTTTGGATATGTAAGCAACACTTACTTAAGGATCCACAGTTTTGTTCATCAGTATTGTCATGGCAGTCATCCACACCATCACACTGATAGAACCTGGGCACGCATCGGCCGTTGCCACAAGAAAAAGAGTAAGAACCACACTGTAAAGTGGGGGGCTCGTTGGATGGATCTTCCACACAGGTGATCTGATTGGAACTCAGCTTCATTCCATAAGGGCAGCCACAAACCCTCTGAAAATTGGGGACTGGGAAACAGAAATGGCTGCAGTCCCCGTTAGGATTTGTTGCTCTGTTGCAGTAGTTGGAGCCTTCCAAAATACCATGAAAAATAAATATCCAAATGTGAAAGATCAGAATTACAATTTATTTGTTATGGATTTGTTATGAATTGTTATAGATTATTAAAGCTGCACACACACATACCGCCCCCCCAAACACATATACATACTTATATACACATACATACAAACCAGGGCCATCCTAGCAGCATTATGCCCCCCCGGTGACAACTAGTCACAGGAATAAAAATGTAAGTGGTTGATAAAATTAAACATATATTTATTTTATTGGCACTTCCAACAAAATTGGTGTTGAAACATTAAAAACATGTTGTGCAGCAACAACTAATCCACATGATAAACACTTGAACAATACACGAGGCTTGAAAAGCACAATAATACTCAGTAAGCCATACAGTTGCTATACTTACATGATACAAGATGCATTGAAGGGTTTACATACACAGATTAGTGTGGTGCCCCTATGCTCATGGAGCCCATGGGCAAGTGCCCATCAGGGTCTTGAGTTAAGACAACCCTGATATAAACATACATACCTTCATTCATTCATTCATTTACTCATTTCATTTGAGGTTCACTTTTTTCAAATAGGAGTTGATATACATTCTTAAGGAGGCTATGCTACGCGCACTTATGTAGCATTTATGTACATTAATTGGAGAGAAAGCTTCACCACACATAGTCAGACTTTCCAGTGGACCATTACATTAATCACCATTACTCTCTGCCATTTAAATTACTGGTCTTATGTTAAAAAATTAAAGCAGAAATTCATTTATTTGGCCTTTTGGGGAATCAATAATTTATTTATGCTTAGAGATGTGAATGTAGTGGCTAGAATAAAATCAAATTCAGCTTTTTCTCCTTCTAGTTTATAGAAGATTATAAGAGCCTAGAAGCAAGAAAAAGTAACGCTATTGGCCCTCAGAATTCATATCATTTTTCCAAAAATTAAAAAAAAGCAAGAAGTGGCATTCTGTTTCAGTCCTCTATATTAGCCTTTGTTTGGTTCTATTTTGAGCAATAACATCTGTGTTAAATTGGATAGAATTATCATTGAATAAGATTTTTTGCTTTATTAATACCTCTATCGGTGTGCAATAAATACAAAGACTTACACATAAGAGTAAAATGTAGCAAGGTTGACTATCTCAGAACTAAGAACACATAATTCCTGACCTGTTTAAAAACCTGAGCCAAAACTGAACATAATTTTGCAAACTTTAATATGCAATCATATAATCAAAAAAGGATACAGGTAGTCCTCAATTTACAACAGTTTGTTTAGTGACCATTGAAAATTACAACGGCACTGAAAAAAGTGACTTATGACTGTTTTTTACAGTTACAATCCTTGCAGCATCCCCAAAATTCAAATGCTTGGCACCTGCTTCATATTTATGACTGTTGCTAAGTCCACAGGTCATGTGATCACTTTTTGTGACCTGACAAGCAAATTTAAGGGGGAAGCCAGATTCACTTAACAACTTGGTTACTAACTTATCAACTGCAGTGATTCACTTAACAACTGTGGCAAGGTAGGTCATAAAATGAAATGAGGCAAAACTCATTGAACAAACATCCCACTGAACAACAGAAATTTTGGGCTCAGTTGGTCATAATTCAAGGACTACCTGCACTTTTATACATACAGATGTATTCATATATACTTATTTTGTGTGACAAATAAGCCTACCTATTTGAGAATGAGCATTGTATGCTTTCACGTGCATTATGTTACTGATTCCTCTCCTGATAACAACCATTTCTCCCCCGTCAGACTTTCGAACTCGAACTATTCCACCAAGCCTCCAATCTGTAAAGTAGGCATAACCTGCAACCCCAAGAAAACAAAAATCATTCTTCTTCTGCTTGAAGGACAGAAGTACCCATTTGTTTAAGGAGGGAAAACTAGGAATAAGCAACTTCTGCATGACCACAGTCATTTTCCTTTAGACTGTTTTTTTCAGCCATGTGGACTGCAGTGGAAAAATAGGAATATTATATCACCCTAGAAGTGAGATTTTTTTTTAATCCAATGTTATCCTTCTTTGGAACCTGAGAAGAGGGTTAGGCTCTAGTTGGCTTCCCATTAGTTTCACAAGGAAATGAAAACTTGAAAGTACTGTTTATTAGAGATTTTAAAAGAAATTTGGTGATCTATTTTCAGTGATAGGACGTGATGCATCAAACAATGGCCCAAAACAGACACATAATTTATGGACTTTCCTAGTATTTGTCCCAAACTGCATGTTTTTAAGGAAATTGCATTTTAAAGCGTATACATTTAAGAATCTGTCTGTCTATTTGTCTGTCTGTCTGCTTGCCTACCTACCAAAGGATTGCTTACATCAGTGGGCAATCACTTATATTAACAGAATATGTAAAAAAAAATCAATTTATACAGTTTCTTTTAACTAGCAAAAACATGGATATAATAAATATTTGCATGTGTGTGTTCCAGATAGTCAAACTATGCCTTGTATGGATATTAATGAACCCGAACTTTAAAGTATTGCAACTGTTGCGCAGTGAAAAAATAAAAATTGAAAAGTGTCCCAAGTTTTCCTATTTTCATGTCATACTCACCTCCAAAGATAGTGAGACCAAATGGATGTGTCATCTGACTAATGCGTTCAAGTGCCCTTCTATTTAACCCATCAAAAGTACTGTGCTCAATTTTATCAAAGAAGGCATCCACCCAATAAAGCCTTAAGGAACTGGAAGAAAAGATAATATTTATTGAAATGTCATCCACATGTCTCACCAAATTGGTTTAGGATTAATGCACCAAATTCATTCCCAGCCCATCTTTGTTAATCTTGAAGAAGGTTTTTGAAAAGTCAGAAACAAGGTTGCATTTAATGTTCTTCATAAACCATTGTTTTCTATTCTCCAAAAGCTTTCTCTCTGGTAGCCAAGTTAGCTAGTTTGGAAGAGTCTGGAGAGTTTTTTTTTTAACTTCTTTAAAGGATTTTTTTCCCCTGATAAGTACACCCACACAGGGAGCTGATTATCATATTTCCTGTAGGGCCAAGAAAATTGGAATAGACAACGATGCCCCAAGGTCACGTTTTTTGGATCAACAACACGTTTTTTGGATCAATGTGTTTTTTACAATCAGCAAAAGTTTGATTTAAAATGTCCCTCCCCCATTTTTTAAAAACTGGGCTAAATTAAAGTATAACCTGATTGAATTGTGGAAGTTTTTCCCTGCTTGTTTTAAGTTTTTTTTCAATTCTACAGAAAAATAACTGGCTGCCTTCAAACAGAACTATAACAGTCTTGTTGTATTTGCTATTTGTAGAGTGCAGGTATTGAACATCTCCTCAAAAAAGGCTTATTTGATTTATTTTTCCAAACCTCCAATCGATAGCTAAGCCATTAGGCCATCCTAGTGTCGTGTTTACAATTGGTGAGGCATGGGATCCATCACTCCAGGCTCTCATGATCTTAGCAGGGCGGAACCAATCTGTCCAAAATATGTATCTGAAAGGGAAAGGGAAAGGCATTAGAGTTGCAGATAACACTGCAAATATTGGTATCCTTCCTGCAAAAAATATAAACTTTTTCAAAATACATGCCCAATTCCCTAAAACAAAAGCTATCATCTAGCACCTTTTATATTTTAGCTTGGCTTACAGAGCTTCTTTACATTCAGATTTTTTATAGGATACAGTTCAGACCACGGGTGTCAAACTCACGGCGTCGCGTTGCTAAAATGTCACATTGTGATGTTTTGCAATGTTTTTCCCATTTGCGGAGCTGGAGTGAGCATGGCCTGCACGTGATGCATACAGCCCATGGACCACCAGTTTGATACCCCTAGTTTAGATACTTAACCAATATTTTAAATTGTTTTGTATGTTTTATATTTAAGTTCTCATGCAAGACATTATTTTGTTCTTAGGTCTACGATTATAATTATTAAAATGCAACTGAAACGTTACTTAATAAGTAATCGCGATCTTACTGAACACACAAACCATATTCATGCGTGGCTACATTTTAAAAAGTCCTGAAACATCTCTTCAGAGTTACTTCTAATATTTTTGCTATTAAGAAAATTTCACTGTTTATTGCTATGAGTTTGAGTATCCCACCCTCTGCCCCAAAATCCATTAATTAGCAAGAGTAAACAATCTTCAGTTGGACATTCCCTTCTGAGAAAGAAGAGCAGAAAAAAGGGAGAAAGAAAAAGAAAATCCCTTTCAATTAAAAAAAATAATCTGTCTTCTAACCGAGAAGGAGAGAAAAATTTCCCCGAGTAACTAATATTAGGAGGCAGTAAGCCTCACATGAAGTCTGCCTTGCCCAACCAACGAGAGTAAAACCTGCAGAGATTTTGCTTTCTGAAATCACTCTCAAAACTGTGCCTTAGAGCTTAGGTAAGTGAAATGCACACTCATATTCTTCTGTAGGAACTATTCATGCTGATAACAAGGCAACGATAACAGCACCTCTTTTGAAGCAATAAGCTGTTTTGTAGCCCGGGGAAGAAAACCACAGAACAAACATGTCTTGCTTTTTACAGATAAAGCTGCTGAATGGCCCCTTTTGTGCTGATTTTGTACCACTTAGTGTTTTGCGCTGGATTATGGAATTGGTGCCAGAAGAACAGGTGATGAGGGATAGGGGAGGAGCATAAACAGAAGAAGGTTTTTAGGAAGGCAGAAGAGAGGCTCTTGAGCTTGAATGTTAAGGAAGATCTAGAAAACACAGAATAAGTTTTCCAGAAAACACAGGGCAACAAGCAGAAGCCAACTGACAGGTTCTAAAGTATCATCTGACAGATCCTGCTGGAAAATGAGTCATGAGAACCCTTAATACACCATCCGTGCACCACCTAATGGTTTCCTCAAAACTATTGACTGTAGTTCTCATAGCCTGCCATATGTTGCTTCCGAAGTGCATACATGAAAATAACAGAAAGGAATATTATTAAACCCATGGGAAATAGTCACATTAACTGCACTTTAATTCCATATTAAATCAGATACAGCTTTTGTGCAGACCAACTCTGTTTTTGCTTTTTCGTGGGCCCATGAAAAGCTGCACTGTATTATTTATATTACTACATTAAAGTCATTTATTATTGCATGCTGTTAATATGTACCTAAGATGGCCGCTGAAGTTTTTGGGCCACACCACACTCACTGTGTGGAGACAGTCTGACACTGGCAGGTGCAAAACCAACCGCCTCAGTCATGAGGTGATATTGTAGTATGTCAATCATAGTTAACTCATGGGCTATAAAAGGTCCTACATCTGCCCTAGAGGGCGCTCGCTGAAACATCAACATGTAATGTGAACATCTCCTGCTGCTCGTGTAAACTCTGCAACTACTTTCAGTTTCCATTCTG
>JANHFR010001551.1:202750-214314 GCA_032468015.1 Mimophis mahfalensis | reverse complement strand
CTGGGACAAGTAACGGGAGCTCACTCGGTTATGCAGCACTCGGGATTCGAACCACTGAACTGCCGACCTTTCTGATCAACAAGCTTCAGCGTCTTAGCCACTGAGCCACTGCATCCCTCTGATGGTGCATATGACTAACCAAAACAACATTTGGTTTGGTTGCTTTTGAAAAATAATACAAATCTCTAGAAAATTAACCAGATTTTTCCTCTTAGAAGAAACAGCATCTTGGGAAATTATTTCCAACTTTGACAAGAAATACAAATGAAATTGGCAATTTTTAAAGGAGAGGATAATACTCATAATGCTTCGCTTTCAATGTAGCAAACGTCACTTTCTCATAAGAGACAATAATTATTGCAAACACAGCTCACATTCAGGTAATCTTAGTAGAAAATAGAAAAAATGTGTTTTCCAATTACAATTAATGGGAAAACATGGAGATTCTGGGGTTTTGAATCAAGTCTAAGATTTGAGCATAAACTTCAGATTTGGGTTCCAAATTAACCCAGTATTTTTTTTTTCCTTTCAAATCCCCTTATCATGGTTCAGACCTCTAATAATGCGCTCTCTCATATAGGGGTGGAGATTGCAATGATTTCTTACCAACAAATTGTTTCGGTGTCTTTGCTATTTGGCAGAATGAGAGAAGAGATAAGGGTGTCTTCTGTTTCTGCCAAAAAACAACCCCAAACAATTTGTTGATAAGAAAACTGAAGTGTGTCTTTAGAGATCTAGAGTTACAACTTGAGTGACTAAACGAGACAAGAAAGGAGAGAAGAGAAGGGTGCTGCCAAATTTGGGGCCACATACACAAAGCGAGGGAATGATTGCCCAAAGCAGGACAAGAGGTTGCTGATCTTCTAGAGTTTATTCATTCTAAGGCAATGATGGTGGTTCAGCATGGGGCTAGGCCTGCACCCACTCCTTGGCCTGCTACATCAGGGCTGTGCTTTTGCCCCTAAGGAAGTGGCAGTGGTGATGGGTGTTGGTCCAAGCATATTGAAAACTGTGACGATTTTGTGACGTTTGGATGTTGTTGTCTTTTGGTTTCAAGTGGATTCACTTTTTTCTTCCCTAAGACAAAATCTATAGCACCTGGCTCAGATTGGCAAGTCCCTGCTTCCTTCAAACTATTGCCCTTCTGCTGTGTATGGGTACAAGGAGAACACAGAACTGAGTAACCTGAAGGGACCATCAGTTTGAGATTCCTGCTCTATTCCAAAATACATATGCATCAGAGGTGATATTCAGCCAGTTCCAACAGGTTCCGGAGAACTGGTAGCGCTAATTTTGACTGGTTCGGAGCATGGGCAAATACCACCTCTGATTGGCCAACACTAGCAAAAACCACCTCTGATTGGCAGACAGCATACTAAGCCATGCCCACAGAAGCCATGCCCACAGAACCTGTAGTAAAAAGAAATTGAATCCCACACTGATATGCATATATCCTATATCTTATATCCAAGATATGTTTGATCTCAATCTCTAGCAGAAAAGAAAAAGTCCATGCATATTCAAAACAACAAGGAAATATTGTTAATTACTCTTTTAGGAAAGCATATTAATATGTAAATACAGATACATCTATGTCTGTCTTTTTAGGTTTTCACGTGTGTTTGTATGTAAAGGGTTCAAATTCCGGGTTTCTTCCCACGTCATTGAAAGATCTTTGAAATATTAGCTAAATTCCTAGCTGGAATCCTTCAAATTTCCAACAAAATGTTTTGTAGGGTCTTTTTGGATTCTGGCTGAAATTTTAGCATCTATGTATAAATATTTAACCTCATCGAAACGTCGCCAAGATACCCTCAACCTTACACGGGAAAAGACCCGAATACACCAAGACTTGCATTTCAATTATAGTACGTACAACTTTACACCACATAATACAGCCTTGTTCAAATTTCATACATATTATCTTTAATTACTAGAACATTGTAACTATAGACAAGTTACAAGAATAATAACTGTACAGCAGAGGTGTCAAACTTGCGTCGTCACATTGTCATCACGTGATGTATCGTGAGTTTGTCCCCTTTCGCTAGAACGGGGCTGGGCATGGCCAACGTGTGATGCATCCGGCCCATGGGCTGCAAGTTTGACACCCCTGCTATGCAGAATATGTGAAAGGAAAGTTTCTTCAAAAAACAGCGGAGTGACCAAATCCTGTCCCCCATCTTCTCAACCCATATTAAATAGACGAGTCCTCGGGAAAGCTCATTCACTTGCTTTAAGGAAGAGAACACAATAGAATAAGGCTCCCCAAAGATGCAGTTCCTTTATCCCTTCAAGGGGAAGTGCTTCCCTCATGCTAAGAATTTTGCAAAGCATCCCATCCTCTCCATCCATCCACCCATGGATAAAACCAGAATAGGCTTTACAATGTCATCTGCCCTGCCACCTTCCCCTCACCCAATGAAGAAAGTAAGAGAAATGCATTGCCTAGTCTTTCATTGGCAAGTCACTAACAGTAAATAGATGGGAGAGATAGCAGCATGTTGTGTTGGAAGGGAGTGTGATATTTA
The DNA here is from genome assembly GCA_032468015.1 of Mimophis mahfalensis. Taxonomy (NCBI): domain Eukaryota; kingdom Metazoa; phylum Chordata; class Lepidosauria; order Squamata; genus Mimophis; species Mimophis mahfalensis. The sequence continues at coordinate 211,783 of JANHFR010001551.1, read as the reverse complement.
AAGCATGCCAACATTATTCTCAAGGGCAGGCATATAATTGGCTTTTCTTTCAAATACCTGAGAGAAAGTAAGGCAATATTAGTTGTACAAGGGAGCACGGGGAAATCAACTTTTAGAAGTATTGACTCACATGAGGTATTGGCTCGGCAATGACGGTGGTGCTCCAGAACATATCCTTCGGCACACCGACAATGATGGTGACCAACACGATCTTCACATTCTTGGTCACAAACGCCCCACATTTTGCAGTCATCGAAGTCTGTAATAGAATTAACATTCAGGAAGGGTACATTTTTCCCCTCCATTTGTAGAATGCTATCCATAATAAAGTTTTCCCTTCTAAAATGAAAACGTCAGATCTGCTGTTCCTTCAAAAGTATGTTTTTACAGCCAAAATGACAACAAGTTTCCAATCTCTCCTCTTTGTTTTGTTGGTAGAAATTAATAGCTGTTGTGGAAAACTGATTGTGATCCATGTTTAATCTTTTATTGCTCATATTATTTTCCTGACTGAAATCCCTGATCAATTCTGAGATTTCATTCAGTCACTGCTTCTCATGTTTTTAAGTTAACGACAACAGAGATATGTTGGAAAATCTCCCATGTATCATTAATTTTGATATCTAAAAATCATCGAACGTCTGAACATTATTTCTTAAAAGTGTTTATTTAAAAAAAAATTCAGTTCCCTAGAAGAGAATTAATACATTGGAGTAGAAACATCAAAGGTGTTTGTTATTTGATTCAGTTTCTTTACGTTAAACCAGAAAATTAAGTAGGAGATCTGTAAAGAGTAGCTTTATCAAAATCTTAAAGAAAATTAAGCCAATAGACTTATTAAAATATAACTTATCTGAAGGAACCCATCTAATATTTTTATTTATACAAGTTTTTCCAATTATCAGTAGAATAATTTATCAACAGAAGAGAACAGATCACCTGAATGAACCCAGACATCATGCTGTGAGATTTATAACCATAAATAGGCATCAGATTATTAGCAACGATTTCGCTCCCTTTTAGAATTAAAAGCTTAATCTTCTCCACTTTAAAAATAAAAATAAAAACTGAAACTGGATTACTCTAAGGTATATATTACTCTAAGGCTTTCCAGATACTGTCTGATAAGGCAGCACAAAAAATGGGCCAACAATAAAGGTCTAAATCTTAGCTAGACTGGGCCTGGAGCCCTTCAGAAAGCATTAAATCCTCTTCCACATACATACACAGTTATCAAGTAAATCAATATTTCAGGCATAAGCCTAAACGACAGCCTTTGTCTTTACAATCTGGTGTTCTGTGTAAAGAAAATGTCTTGCAGGCAAGAGAATTCAAGCACCTGCAGATCAGAAGATACAAAGATTTACTACCTCAATGGGAACTAGGTCAAGAAATGACCTAGTAAAGGAAAGGGATTATACGTCTTTACTGTGCTAGTTTTTAGCTTTAAAAATGCCCCGGTGCTGCAGTATTCGGTTGATACATTTGTGCATTATTCACAGCAGGCCCACACATCTAAAATTTAGTTTAACCACAAAAGGAAGCAGGAAAATCACTGACACTGTCATATTTTGAGGAGCAAGCTTAAGCAGTTTTCTTAAATGAATCTTTTGTGGAAAATTTCAATGCACATTTCCCCCTCAATTTGAAGCACAAAGTTACTTGAATCTCTGTTCCTACAGGCAACTAAAATTCAGTCCCAAAAAACTGAATGGGTGGAGATTATTGTTGGTTGATTGGTTGGTTCATCAGTGATTCATACAAATAAGGCAAACGAAACAATTTGATTTGTGCATAAAGTGCTATTTGTCAAGCTGAATATAGCACACCTCATAGGTACTCTGTTCCACCTGATACTGCAGGATTCAAAATCCTTGAAGGTTTTTTATTGATCAGTTGCATTCAAATCCCCAAAACCTACAAGACTCTTTAGTACTTTCTTCTCAAATCTATGCCTTCATCAATCCTATGAATTGGGTCAACTCAAGAGATTATGTTGGCCCTAATCACCTGCTAAACTTGAACAACTAAGTAGAAATCTGAATTCAGGTCTTGTCAATTCTACAACCAAACAATTTTGTCACACTGACGGAGAGTTCATGACACCTTGAAGGGGAAATATAATGGCTGATTATGCATGGTTCTCTACCTCATCACTTACCTATACAAGTGCGACTGTCATTGTTGCTGATGACGTATCCTGTAGGACAATAGCATGTTCCGCCAGTGGGAGATGAGTGACAACGATATTGGCAGCTTAAAGTTGCACACTGAGATATATCTATCAGAAGCAAAAGCCAATTAAAGAACAGTATTCATTCATTCATTGCTTCAGCCCAGAAATAGAATTACAATGATATATTGTTGAAATATATGATTACATTATATGAAGAAAATGAATCTAGAAAATGGGGGAGATCACTGCGTATAGAATGTCACTAAATAAGTTGTTGTTAGTTGCAAAGTCGTGTCCGACCCATCATGACCCCATGTACAATGTTCCTCCAGGCCTGCCCTCTACCATCCCCCAGAGTCCATTTAAGCTCACACCAACTGCTTCAATGACTCCATCCAGCCACCTCATTCTCTGTCGTCCGCTTCTTCTTTTGCCCTCAATTTTTCCCAGCATTAGGCTCTTCTCTAGCAAGTATATAGCTTTCTGGAAAGTTGGGATTGTAATTCCCAGAATTTCCCATAAATATTGCCCATCTGAATTCTACAGGTTGCAGTTCCAACACATTCACGAATGACCTGGTTGTGGAAGGTTGGCATATCCAAATCCAAAATGTCATCTGGAAAATCAGGCCATTTTTGCTATGGGATTCCCAATGCAGCTTAATCAGCAACTGTAGTCACAGCTATTGTGAAGTACACCAATAGTGTTGTGCACTATTTGGGAGTATGACTTCACAGAAGCGCTCACCTTAAGGTCATGTTACATTATATATCGAGTTTGCCCAAACTTGAAACGCTCTGAACCAACAAAAAATTATGAGGAAGAAACACTTCAAAATCAGAACAATGTCTCAGCCATTGTTGAAACTGTGGATGTTAGTCAAATATAACATTGCAATTGCTGCTGCAACAATCTCAACATGATTTAAAACACCTTTCCTGTTTTTAATGCTGTCAGAGATACCTCTGAGTTGCCCCTATGAATAAAGGTTGCCCCTATGATGTCCAACAAAACTTGCTTGTCCATTACTCACTGCAATGTCTGCCAGCTGTTACATTGGTCTCGTCTTCCCCAGCAGAGCAATCTGGAGTCCCGTCACAAACTTTGTCAATCGGAATGCACTGCCCTGATACAGGGCAGGCCCATTCACTTGGGTAACAATCTCGGTGGCCACTCTCTAGAGTACAAAAGGGGAAAAAAAACCAGTGCATTCCCTGTTTGCAGGATTTTAGCAATTTTCAAGGACTTTTTCTACCTAGAGCACACAAGGTGGATACTACAAGACAGCCTTGTATTTTTCTCAAACTATATAAGAAAAGAGAGAAGCTTTTTTTATTATTTCCAGTTGCCCCCAGCAGGTATTTCTAAGCAGATTTCTCCAATCTACAATACTGAAGCATAAGAATACAGGCTGAATTGAAATAATATTATTATTAATGTGTGGATTCAAACAAATTCAAAGCTGATATTTTTAACAGCTTCAGTAATTTTTATAAGGCTGCTATTTGCCAGTGGAACATTGGAATTAAGAATTAAGTATTATGTCCTTCATTAAAGCCAATGGCCCAATCAAGTAGAACAGAAGTTTCCAAACTTAGCAACTTTTAGATTTGTGGTCTTCAACTGCCAAAATTCACCAGCCTGCATGGCTGGCTGAGGAATTCTGGAAGTCTTAAAGTTGCCAAATTTGGGGATTCCTGAAGGGAGAAATATATCAAGAACATAGAAACCATTTCCTTGATTTCCATACAAAAAATATCAACGTATCAAGCATTATTGAGGCAGAGGATTTTGTCCCAAACCAAATCTAGTATTAATGTGTCTACCTTTGCATATGATGGTTTGTGTCCCAAAAGCAAATTATATAGTTCAGTATCAATGAAAGTCAAACTTCCCTGAGGCATAACTGGAGGTCTCAGTCCTCCATACCCCGAACTCTTATTCAGGAACTGACTTATAGACTCGCCTCAGATGCATTGAGTATTGCAGACTCAAATGAAAGCATGTATGACAGATTTGTTTTCTGCAGTTCCAGTTATTAAGTATTCATTAGTTTGTATGCCAGAATTTAAAGCCCTTTCCTTGCTTCCACCTTTCCAAGCCAATTAATATTTTGTCACTCTTCAAGGCCATGGGAAGCATTGTATAACATAATAGTCCTCTTGAGCCTGGCAACTTCTGGTTCCTGTCTTGCTAAATTTAGGGAGTGTAAAACACCGAACCGGTAGCTAAATTTAGGGTCGTGTGTGCATGCGCAGGGAAGGGTGGTCGCATGTGTCGCACACACAGGGGCGGGATACACATTGCATTATGGGTACAGGCACATGAGAGCGCGTGCAACAGTACCAGGGGTGTCAAGTGTCCCGAATTGGGTGGGAAAATACCATATTTTTATTTATTTCCCGCTGCCCCGTTTTTGCTTTAAATTACCCGGAAATCCAAATCCTCTCTCACTTCCTTATTTTAAGATTGTAAACTTGACAGGCATGCAAAGAAGTCAATTCAAAGTTAGCCTTAACCCTCCCACATTTGTGTTGTGCTGCCAAGCAAGCACAAGCTTAGTGTTCTCTTGCCTGCTATATAAGGCTCATATTGATAGAATATTTCAAGATATGGTGACCGCATACGTAATTTTTCATTTTTTTTTAAAGATCTAGTTTGTATTAACACAAAGCAAGTTGCGTCTCTTTTATAGCTCGAAGTTTAGAATACTGTATATACTTTAAAAATTCAGAACAAACTGAATTTTCAGCAGAGGATCACCAGCAAGGTCGGGTTATGCAAATTAAGGGGCGTGGCTCCAGATTTTTTTAAATTCCCGTATTTTTAGAATTTAAACTTGACACGTATGAACAGCACACACATGCATTTTTGGCACAGGAGCCGAAAAAGGTTCGCCATCACTGTCCTAAATGCATCAGTAAGAAGGAAAAGAGAAAACATTTTTTCACATGGGACCGCTAATGCTACATTACATTCTCACTTACCGCAACCAACTTCATCCGCATTATCTTCGCAATCATCATCCCCATCACATATCCAACTCTGATGAATACAGCGACCACTTGGGCAGGTGTAGAAATTCCCTTTGCAAGTTGCATATGCTGAGGAAGAGAACATCAAAGACCAATGACTCAGAGTCTTTTTAAACAACTCCCTCAGCACTTATATAAGCACATGCAATGAAAATACAGTACAACTGAGAGCAAAATATACTACAAATCCAGACAAGAAGCACCAACAGTGAGGTAAAAGCTCTTACAATTCTGACGGACAAACACTAACTGGACCGCAAACAGAGAGAGAAGGAGCCATATAAAGAAAACCAACATACTGCAAGAATTTTCATCGCTCCTGTCTCCACAGTCATCATCATGGTCACAAACAAAGGCTCGGGGGATACAATCCCCATTGCTACACTGAAACTGAGTACTGGAGCACCCACGGGCTGGAATAAAAAATAAAATAAATAAAGCATGAACATGGCTTGGAAAATTCCAGGTAGCATTAAGCTTACTATAACCTGGTGTATTGAGTGCTCTTGAATACTTACTGCAGTTAGTTTCATCAGAAGAATCCCTGCAATCCACTTTGCCATCACAGCGTTGACTTGAATTAAAACAGGCTCCATTAGAACAAGTCAGCTGATCACAGGTTGGGTATTCTGCAAAGGGAAATATGTCCATTTTAAAGTCTTAGAACACGTGTGTCAAACTCGCCACGTCACGTTGCCGTCACGTGACGTTTTGCAATGTTTTCCCATTTGTGGAGCTGGGGTGGTCGTGGCCTGCGCATGACGCATCCGGTCCACAGGCCGCCAGTTTGACACCCATCTTAGAAGGAATCAAACTACAGGAGTCTTTGTCTCCTATAGAATACAAACTTATGTTCTACAATATCAAGAGTAATTTTCACAATTTCCTGGGGAAAACACTATTCTTCCAGCTTTTGGGGTAGAAAAAGATGATGAGCGTCTACAGCAGCACAGGAAATCTAATTTTCACTGAGCAAATGAAATCACTGTAATCATTTTGCCATTGTTTTCCATTTTAAAACTGTTCCCTCAAAAGAGAAATAAATAATGCCTATATTGCTCTGCTTCAGAGGGCAAAGAAACTGCTTGGAGATAAATAATCCACATTTAGCAGCAACAACATATTATTAATACATTTATTGTACTAAAATTATATTGAATATCAAATAGAATAGGTAAGGAAAGCTTAAAAAAAGAACCTAAAACACATCACCAAAACCAACAATTCTCGCAATCAAAAACAGTGTGATAGAAATGCTTGCTGAAAGAGTCTGATTTTTTTTTAAAATTGACAACAAAGAGTAGGAAGAAATAGGCCATCTAAATCTCCTGAGGCTGAGAATTTATTTACTACAAAATGTATATCTCATCCACATTCATAATAAGTCTGGACAGTTTGCAGTTTATGTAAAAGTAACAAAACATAACTTCAAAAGATTCTAAATATGAAAACTTCCAACAACATTAAAATCCCAATAAGATTCTAATTAAAAATAAGTTAAACATTAGAATGCGCCAAGAATTCAAGAGAAAGCTCACCCAACAAAGTACAGTTTAGATGCCAAACGTCCAGTAGAACAGAAGCATTTTCACTATCTTTCTCAAAAGTAATGTCCAGATCTTTGGTGGCAGGCAAGCATTCTCCAGGAAACTACTAAGAAAGCTCCATTGTGAGATCCTATCACCCCTTACCTCACAAACATCTCCTTTTAATTTAAAAACATAATTTAAAAGCAAAGTCTGTTTGGATTCCCAAGTTAATCCCAATGCTTTAGAAAACGACTGGTAAACAAATGTCTTTCAAGTGCAGAAAGCAAGCAATCTGCTATACCAGATAAAGTTGCTGGATAGTCTTCAAAGTTGCTGGACAGACTAGGTTGCAGCTATTCAACCTTGAGGTAATGAGAGCAGGAGTAGCTATCTCTAGGGCCAAGATTGCAAGTTGTGTCAAGGTATGGAGATCAGTTCCTCTTTAGAAAGGGCTAGTTGTAAATTTTGTAATTTACATTATAAATTTTATTTTTTTTCCTTGTTTAACCTTGTAATTTCCATTTGCCAAATTATTTATCTTCTCATGGGTCCTTGGTGGTCTTCATTTCAACCCTAAACTACAAATATTCACCATTATTAGTATTTATGTTGTATATGTCTTTCTTTTCAAACCAGGCTTAGCAGATTACCTTAACAATGTACTAAAAATTATATTCATCATAACAAGGGGGGGGGGAGTATCGTTTTTTTGTATATTGGGTTTTTATTTTTCTAAGCCACCCAGAGTCACTGAGTGAGTAGGCAGCCATATAAATGTTCATAAATAAATAAATAAACATCATATTTGGTTCATAGCTCCTTAAGCCTTTCTTCAAAGCACAAGAATGTGTACTGATTATTACAGCTGGATATAGCTCTTTGGCTTTCACGGTGCTTAGTTGTAACAGAAACTGTACCAAACTAGTCACATTTCTGGTGACTTCTAAGAAGAACATATTATATGTTGCAAAATTCCAAGTAAAGCAGCTTTCTCAACTGAATCATTTCACTAGTCAATGGCAATCCGGAGCCATGTTAAATTAATAAATCAATAAATATATGAACTGCCAAATCTTTCTGCCACCAAAAATTTCCCATATTTTTTTTAAAAAAACTTTGTATAGGCGTGATAAAGGTGAGCAGTCAGAACTACAGTAGCATTTAGATAAATTTATTCACATTATAGGCCCTCTATTACACTAGCATACTTCAAATATGCAGCCTCAACCAGTGCAATAACCCTAGGTTTCTGTCCTGCAGTCACAGACATCCTTCTGTTGAAGATGGCTGTCAACACCAATACTCTAATTAGTGGCTATTGAAAGATATATAGCATTTTTTTGGTGCAAAACAGAATATGTCATTCTGTAATAATCCCAAGATTTGTGGACTCCTAGATTACTAAACAGAAACCAAGAATTAACTCTGGGTTTTCCAAGTACTGTGCAAACCGTTTATCATCTTAAAAGCCACTTAGATGACTTGATTGGAAGTAAGTTTCAATTTGAACAAAACTTTGACACAATGGCTTCATACAGATTGTGTCCCTGTGGCTTATGTTTGTGTGTCTCTGTGTGAAAATATTTGTTTGGGAAAAGGCTCCAAGGCTAAATGCCAGGAATGATAGTCATAAATGTAGCATTAAGAGACTCCATTGAATTTACAACTGCATAACAAAACATTTGTCCTGCTATGCTGAACCCAGTTTGGGAACTTTGGACAAATTTTGGCCTTCCTGATTTCCAAGCCATCTCCACCATGCCAGGCAACATATGACATTTATCATTACATTGAATCAATCTACTTTTTTTTTTTTTTTACTAGAAACACATTTCAGCTCTAATGTGATCTCATTCCAAAACAGATCAGCTTTTTTTAATGTATTTTGTTCCATATAACTATAAGAATCATAGTTTGGCAAGGCTTAAACATGTAGCTTTAATTCAGTCATGTAGCCAAGAATTTTCTACTTCATCCTGTGTACAACTTAGAATAATGATGCTTTTTAACATTCATGTTAGGGACCATAACTCCCCAATTAGTTATGGCATGAGTTACTAGCTGTTGGGACTGTTGGGCTCAATATGGACAAACCACTTGCTGGACATTCCATCTACTTTGATGGTCAGGGTTTTTTTACTCCTCTTAGCATGTTCTTTAAGACCTTCACTAGGCTTTCTCTTCCCAATTTTAGAACTGTTGCTCTCTTTGGATTGTTTTTTTTTTTAATCCCATTTATATCCCGCCCTTCTCCGAAGACTCAGGGCGGCTTACAAAGTGCTCAGCAACAGCC
>JANHFR010001549.1:143484-153622 GCA_032468015.1 Mimophis mahfalensis | reverse complement strand
GGGGGGGGGGGGGAGGGTGGAAATGAAATGGAAGAATTTGGTCACATCTTGTTAATAATAAATTAACTGCTATTGCAACCTTTACGCATGTTTTCTCCAAAAGGGAGCTAAAGGTAAAATATAATTATTTCCAAGCCCTTAATTACAGCCTATGAAAATAATTGGGATAGTCCAGAGAAGAATTTCATATATATCTGTATTAATAGTAGCAGGAGGCTACAAAATATAGAAAATGTCCTATTCACCTATGGATAGATGAATGTGTGAATGGGTATGAATGAGTAAAAAATGGAATCTATATCATTAATACAGTATAAATAGTACATAACAGTAATATTAATTATATGCGAGACCATGTAGTTATAGCTGTAGTTCCATGTGTAGGGCAAGAAACCTACCAGAAATTGGCTAAACTATTGTGGAAATGTATGTGCTTCATAAACGGGAAGGTAAAATTTACACAGAGAGAGCTACTAACCTGACATCCTAAATAATTCATTGCATATAGCACTCTGGAAAAGACTATTGCTATTTTTTCATGAATAAACTGTGTTCTGCAAGAATTGAAGCTAAAGGTTCATATACTGCAAAATATCCTTACCTGCTCAAGTTCTTCTGTTTTCAGTGATATGTTTCTATAAAACAATTTTTGCATGCCTACTAGGTAAGGTGTGCATTTGATTTTATATGTACTCATTTTGTACTGTAGTATATTCATCACACAGCCACTGAAGTATAATTGTTAGCGAAAAGCTTTCCTACTGGAGTGCAAGCATATAAAACTTACAGCACTGTCTAGAAACAAAGCTCTCTCTCTTTTTCACTGGTTCACTCATGCACACAGAAACACACATATACAAATATAATTTCCTACAAATAATTATTCAGTTAACATCCTCAGAAAGAACTGTACTATAGTTCTTTAAAAATAGTCTCATAGACTTTGTACTTCCAGGGAACAGAAATGGGTGGAAACAATTGCAGAATATATGCATGCCAAAACCAATATTTGAGAATACATTTAAATATTCCCATGTTAACCAACATGATAACCATCCTCCTGGTCTTCTGGACAGCTGCAGGAAAGTATTAGATGTCCTTATCTCACTAAAATGGGCTTAGGGTTGTTGTTTTTCCCATGCTTTTTCAGAATTGCAGGAGAGGAGTGATAATGATGACCCTTTAAAAGGAAACTATCAGTCCCTTCAAATAACTTGAAATTATCCTGGTGAAATTCTGCCATTTTGGTGCTGAATTTCAATTACTTGGATACTGAATTTCTGCAATACTATGGCAGGCTCTAATGGAGGCTTAGCAATAAGTGGCCCACATTGCCCAGCCCTGAGTTTTTGTGTCACAAGACAGAAAAAGAGAGCATAAAAGGGATTTGAGAAAGAACAATAGAAGTCTGCCAATAACTGTAATTAGGAAAGAAATCTGACAATTAAAATTTACATCTGCCAAGCTTATTTTTATTCTGTATCTAAATTCTTCCTCTTAGAAGTCTTAAATCCTTTGAGTGTAATACAATATATCTGAAAGCTGCATTTGGTGAATTGTGCTTTGATTAATGCATGCTATGGGTCTAAAGAATCCTACTGAATGTTGTGTTTATGTTATATGACTAAACATAATTCTATGTAACAGTAAATGCTTTAGCTTGCTAATTCTGGATTGGAACAAGCAATTTTCACTTCAAAAGTGTAGTAGCCATAACCAACTGCTAGACGGTTTGGATAGGGTTAGATAAGAAGAAAATCAAGATATAGGCTATCATCAGTAGTGGCATCCTACCAGTTTGGCCCAGTTCAGCTGAACTGGTGATGATGATTAGGGGTGGTTCACTGAACCAGAAAAAGCACCCCCTGCCCCCATCCTTGCCCTTCCCTTTTTTTCAGTTCTGCTGATTCGCGTGGCAGAACTAGCAGCAGCACAAATCAGCAGAGCTCCGCTTTTGAAGCCAAGGGAACGTGCTGTTCCCAACTATTTCTGCTGTAGGAAGCAGTAACGTTGCTTCCTAGAGCAGAAATAGATGGGAACAGCGTGTTCCCTTGGCTTCAGAAGCCGGCTTTCTCATCGCTCCATTGAACTTGTTTGGTGTTGGCTGCGGGTATAGAAGGAGGCACTTACCGGAGCGCTCTGGTAAGCGCCTCCTTCTCCACCTACAGCCAACACCAAAGAACGGAGCAATGAGAAAGCTGGCTTGGCTTGCCCAGCTTGTGCGTGTGCACATGTGCACACGCACAAGGCGTGTGCGCTCATTTTTTAGCAAACCGGTGGTGGGATTATTTGAATCCCACCACTGGCTATCATGTTTGATATTTAGATCTGAATGGCTGATTAAATACAATTTTTAAAACAACCCCACTCACTCTCCAAAACAGAGAGTAAAGTCGATGTTTACTGACAATCTTTGACATTCATTTGGCCTTTTGTTGTTGTTTTTAAAAAGGGAAAAGAAAAAGATGAAATCATAGCAAGCAAAAATAATTTTAGAAAAGAAAAATAAAAAGTTCACAGGCTGTGTATCTGGGCAATCACTTTATAATTTTCGTGCAAGACACAGTAAGCCTATTTGCTCTCTGACAACACAGAGCTGGCTCATATTGCTGCTATATGTCATGAATTGTATAACCACAGCAAGCAAAATTCAATTCTCTCTCCTATTTCAAAACACAGCCTGTGGTGTCATCAAGCCCTGGATTTCTGTGCTCACTACAATTGCCTAATTATATCACAAACAAAATAGAGCGTAGACTGAAAATATAAAAAAGTTTTCTTAGTATGAGGTAAGGGACCTGCATCAATCAGGGATTAATTTCCATTTTTCAATTCTGAATTCATATGTGTAGCAATTTATAAGGGTTTAATTATATACATATGTATGCATTCCATATAAAAATACCAGTATGTATGTTTGTTTATAAGCATTTACCTATTATACATTTTAAACATATTTTTTAAGTATTGAAGTTTATATCACTTTAATTCTAATATATAGTGGATTAAGACACAATTGGCTTCAGAAACTGCAAACATATTGTATATGCTCATAATGGACATCTAAAGTATTAGTACGATCATACTTCTTTACTGGCAGCAGAAGCTATGGTAAGGTGTTGATTCGCACCATTCTCCTCCTCAATTCATGAATAATTCTTCATGACTTTAAATTTTCAGATTTCCACCTTAATACGCATGGTGCAAGCAAGAAAAAGACAAGAATAAATTGGGCAGGTTTATATTTTTCTTTAAGTGTTCATTTCCATTCTATGTATGTGGGGAATCATGATACCTCTAATCAGACCTAAGTACAAATGATGAGATCCTCTACCAAATGAAGAGAAATTATAGAAAACCAGTTGTCTAAGATTAATCAAAACCACGGTTCTATTTAGGCAAGGGCCTCAATCCCCAGTCTGTGGACCAGCACTGGGCTATGGGATGCCAGAACCTGACCCGTGCAAACAAGAGAAACCCCATCTGTGTGATGTAGGCAGCCATGCCCCCTCTGGACCATGGGAAAAACCTCTCTGTGCAGAACCAATCCCTAATGCCCGAAAGATTGGGGGGTGTTACTTTAGGGTGACAGTGTTCCTTGCTACTGTCTAGCAGAAGGTGATGTTTTCCTTAGAATGTAATGGAAATCAGGAAAGCCAGGTCAGCTACAGACTACTGGAAAGATGACTGAACAATGAAAGGGAATTTTCACAGACACCTCATGGTTGTCTCATCTATACTTACAAAGCAGAAGTGTGGGTTTGTGGGTATGTTCCAAATAGGTTCTTCCACCCTTCCACCAATGTGGCCCAAACTTGCCAGGCACATACCTCACACTCCAGAGACAAGCACTGTGTGGGAGGTCAGGAATGCCTTTTGGGGTTCTTTGCCCCCTAAAAAAGCTGCCAACTTGCCCGGCCACACTGTACTACATATGTGCAGAGGGCTCTGCAGTCACCAAGGCAACAACTGCCAATACCGGCAAGACATGCAAATCAGAGACTCTCCAGCCAATAGATGCAAGCCATGCAAATCAGGCAAAGAACGCTGGGTATTGGAGGCTGCAGCATTCCCTGCTTGCAGCATGTCACAGGAGGCCAAAAATACCAGGACAAAGCCAGGTTATCAGCTAGTAATTAAATAAATTCAAGGTTTTTACATTCTTCCCATGGGAATTTCTCTGAAATAGTATTTTTAAAAAGAATTTAAGAGAGAGGAAGGGAGGGAGAGAGAGGGAGGGAGAGAGAGAAAATTGTTTACACTGGAAATCATACTCTCTGTTCTGAGTCACAGAATCAGGAGGAGAAGGGAAGAAGCTTAGAATGGAGCGGTTGCTAGCATTCCAATTACCAACCCAACTGCTGCACCACAAAGATTCACAGGAAGAAAGCTTCTATAACTTGATCTTTTTTTTCCCTTTCTTTTCTCTTCCCACACCAAATATGGTTCTGTTCCGTTGTTTGAGAGTTACCATGAGAACAGCCAGGCAAACAGTCCCAAGTCCTTTCTACAAATTACTTTCCAGCATTTGGTTGATTTGGAAAGAACAAAATGCAATCTTTGGGGGGAAAACAGCTGTGAGAAGCCCTAGGCTGGATTCCATACTACCCCATGTACATCTGGCTTAGTGTGCTTCATGTAATATGAGAGATGTATTCCTTATCATGCCAATGTAATGAGAGTCATATAATTCTAATTAGTATCATAAATCTTCCATTTTAAGGCATGTCATTTTAAGATAATAATTTACAGGTGCAAAAATTAATTATACGCTAATATCCATAGTTTTTTCAACTAGTAAATTATTCATTACTAGTCATTTAATATTCCTTTCATTTAGCTTTATTTTACAAATAAAAAAAAACCAAACACGCATCTACCCACAAAAATTAAGCATAACCTTAAAATCATGTTCATATAAAACTAAAGTGATTGGACATCTCAAATATCTCTTATCTCTGGAGATATTTTCATGAGCCAGAAACTGGCTCTAGACTAGTCATTCCACTGCAATGTCCCTGTCATGGAGCTGCTCACAGGGACTTCTAACCCCCAATCAGTCCTTGCCTGGAAGCCCCTTTTCAAAAAACTATATATTGATACTATTTTTTTTTTTAAATTTCTCAGTTATTCAGCAGGCATCAACAAAAATGGTTCTTGTTTCTTGGTCTTGTCTAAACTAAACTAACTGAAACGTGGTAATTCCCTTTTCATGGGCAGCTCCATCTTTATTGGATAGCCAGCCCCTAAGTATTATTGTATTAGCATGTGAAATTATGGATACTGTACAATAGTTTGCAAAAACTGTCTCTTTTCTTTAGTACTGATATATAGACTGATTTCTTCCAATCTGTGGAACATTTTACTTCTCCAAATTTGTTGGCATACTTTCTTTAGAACCTTTCTGTTGTTTGCCATATTTGTGCCATATTGATCTAGATGTTTCATGAAATCCTATAGCTTTCTGCCTTGATAATGACTGGAATGTTGATATAACTCCATCTTCTAATTCTGTGTGGTTTTATACGTAGGAAATATCTTCTAGGGTATTTTAAATGTTGATATCTGTACTATACAGAATTTCAGTATAGTTCTCCTTTCTCTAGTTCTTTTTTTAAATCAGTTGCTGTCTGATTCAAGCATGCTAAAATATTTTATCCCATACAATTTAAGGTTGGAACTTCCTTCTGAACCAGGAGAAGTTTTGAAAATATTTGCTTTTCATATTTGTTTCCATCTTTAATTTCTCTACAGTGTAATATTTCTTGTTTCTCCTAATCATTTCCTGAAGCTATTTGTTAATTTTTTTTTCTTGAAATCTTTGTCCTTGGCTTTGGCTTTTGTTCTTACTAATTTCCACTGTTGTTTTGACATGGACTTGGAGCATAAGAAGAATAAATGGGAAAGTTCCATCTGCTCCCATTCAAGTTTCATTTCTTCTTTCACTTCATTGAACTTTCCCGTTTATTCTTCTTATGCTCCACGTCCCCAACAGTAATTCTATATTTCCAGGTCCAACTTTATTTTACTACATCATGACATCAACAAGATGTCCAGAAGGCTTTAATTTAGCCATGACATAGACAACATTAGTTCTCTGAAAGATCATCGGTTTTTCCACAGTAACACAGTTGAGTGCCATCCAACCTGAGGGGCCCATGACATGGCAATCACTTTATCTTGTCTATGGATGTGTTTTTCTTGGTAAAATAAAGCAGTGGCTTACCACTGCCTTTTCCTATACATTATGAAATAATACCTTTGCTATTATCATTAAGGGTGATTTCCCATTTCTAGTATCTTCATATACTATTGCTGCCCACAAGGGTGCCTGTTTGCCTCCCACTATAATGAGGAGGCATACCAGGATTGGGGCAGAAAGCTTTTAAATATGCAGTTATTATGTTGATTTTTTCAGATGTATTTAGAGACAATTTAAATATCTTTTAATATTTCCAGTGATATCTCCAATCAAGTCAAACATCTGCACATGCCAAAGTAATTATAAGAAGATTCCCCCTCCCTGAAAACTGCATAAAGCATTGTCTGAATGCACTGATGTGGAAGAAATAATAATTAAATAAACTAAACTTCATATGTCTTTTGTGCAGGATTCTAGTGTGAAGAACATTTAACACAGTATTATATAAAATTTGACAAGCATGAAAAGTCATTCATTGCAATTTTTCTCTTTTATTTTACAGTCCTTGGAAATTACATTCTATAGATATTTCTGATGTGCTATTATTCATTAGAATAAGTACTGAAAGGAAGGGAAAATAGGGAGAAGTTAAGAAAGCTAGAATTAAAAGTATTCAGAATTCCAGTCATATTGAAAAGATGTGGGATTGGAGGCTGACACCCTGCAAGTTATTTTAATCAGTTATCTGTTGTGCTCAGGAATAGCATAAGAATTATTCTGTGAATTCAACTGATTATAAATTAATTGGAATTCTCACTCAAATTATTTAGATAAGGCTTCTTGTTCTTCTACCTTTATCTTTACATAAGATATATTAAAATTGTGTTCCAATAAGAAGTGACTTCTTCAAGCTTCTTCATAAAATCTGTCATATGTAACTTAGATTTTTTTGTCAATGCAGCAGAAAAAAATCTTTCCATAGTATATTAACAATATGCTGTTGTGGACTACACCAAGTTTATTATATGCATTACCGTATATTTCATTTAACCATGACTGGAAAGTGGGGAGGGAAGAAATGATCAAAAGAAAAAAATATGGAGTACAGACAATGGTCAACTCTCAGCAATCAGTTCTTAGATGAAAAGACCTTAAGTTCTGATGAAAACACATCTATTTATTTTGTAAAGAGCATGTTCTTTGATTTCCAAAACAACAATTAGATTAAAAATGTGGGAAGACTGGACAATCTTATTGCTTTAGGCTTAGATTAAATAGAAAGAAGCTTGTTAATAAAACAGAATAATGATTATGATTAAATTATGATTAAAAACAGAAGGTTATTAATAAAAACCAAAGGGGAAAAATTGAGATCACTTGGAATCAGAAACCAGACAAAGAGCAAAGCTGTCTTGTATGCACATTTGAAGTAATAGCATTAGCATTTAAGCTTCTATACCACCTCATAGATACTTTCTGGGCATTTTACAATGTAGAAGCATTATCTGTATATTACTCTCAATGATCTGGGTCTTCATTTTACTGATCTTAGAAGAATAGAATGCTGCATCAACTTTGAACCCTGTCAGGATTGAACTCCAAGCTGCGGGCAGAATTTGCCTGCAATACTTCATTTTAACCTCTGAACCACCAGCTCTCCTCTTGTATAAGACAATTCTTATTGCGCTTGATTCTTTGAAAGCCATATATGGACCTAGTCTGCAAGCAGTCTAGCTAAATTTTATAAGGCCTGAGCTTAACAATATATATGGCTTTAACTCACTGATGATTGACATACATTTCAAAAATTGTATTAGATTCAAGGTTGCTTTGTGATAAGTTCTTTATGACCAGTGGTGGGAGTCAATTTTTTCACTACCAGTTCTATGGGCGTGGCTTAGTGGGCATGGCTATGTTGTCAGCCAATCAGAGGTTTTCCGAATTGCTGGTTCTCCGAATTATCTCTCCTAGTTTTCTGGAACCTGTCAGAAGTGGCTGAATACCACCTCTGACTAAATAATTGCATTGTCTTCAAAGAACTGGAAAACTACAATTCAAAAGGAGGGGATTAATTATTCACATTAATACTTCATAGCAAATGACATTTATTTATTAAATTTATATAGCCCACCATCTCACATATTTGTCTCTTGGGCAGCACAGATAATTAAAATAACAAAAAGCAAACAGTCAAAGCAATTAAAAAACAATAACCGTTAAAATACAATTAACACAGTTAAAAGCTATAAATAAAACAAAAAACATGGCAGAATGCATTATAGAAGTTACAAACATTATAACCATTTTTAAGGCTGCATGCTTCCATGGGATCCCCAGGCTGCATGATAAAACAAAAGAAATGAAAGGAAAATAGGTGAAATTACTTACCCCTTCCCTTCCAGGTTGCCTCCTATCCTTCCAATTTATATTTATATGCTTATTTTATTTAGGCAAGTATCTGCCTTCTCATAAAAGCACTAGACTATTGCTATCCTCCATTTTAATTCTCTGAAACAAATGATTTTCAGCTTCAGCAACATTAAGATGGATGGATTTCAATCCCCAGAATTCCCCAACCAGCGTTGAGTTGAAGTCTACACATCTTAAAAGTAGCTGAGATCAGAAATACCAGTCTAAAAAAAAACCCCATATGTGGTTTTTGTAGGACTGATAAAAGCCAAACAGGAGTAATTAAAATCTTTCTCTTTTTCCAAGTAAAAAATACATTATGAGAAAAAAATCAGTATCAGACTATTTCCTGATGCTGTTTCATCTGTCCAACTGGACCAGGATTTTCCCCAGTCCAGCATTAAGAAAATAGAAAGAAGAGCAATCTGAAACTTTCTAAAGCCAGATAAATAATTTAACAAACATGGTAAAACTCCTGAATCACAGGTGGTAACTATGCAGCTGGATATGGTTGCCTACAAGAATAATTTCAGGTGGAAAATTGCCTTCTCAAGCTAATGAAGCCAAATCTATAGATGCAAAAAGCTTATTGGTGGAAACAGGAAATGTAATAAAAAACAAAAGCAATACTCACGAAAGAAGCACTTTCAAATAGAGCCAGTACAATCAGCTTACCTAAACTAATTGCTCCTTGAATCTCCTTCAGATTTTAGCACATATTCATTGCAGAGACTATGTCAGGAGAAAGAGATCACTTGAGCTTCCTGCATCATTTACTAATAGGCCCTTCTTATTCTTTCTCTTTCCTCACCCCTTGTTTTTCTCCTTTCCTTTGGAGTACTTAATTCTCTTTATTTACAGATTAAAAGAGGTTAAGTAAAAGCCCTCTCTTTGGGAAGACTAATTGTTGCTTTGCTCAGTGAGGAAGAAGGCTATGTTTATATTGTCCTAGCTGTCCTAGTCAACAAATCAGAAATTATCTAGAGGCTAAACTCTTCCTCCTAATAAAACTTGATAGAATTAAAAACATACTGTCTGCTTTTCATCAGTTCTACTGCTGTATGAATGAGACTACATAGAAAATAGTAATTTGGAAACAGACCTAAATTTCATCTATTCAGGTATCTCAGCAGTAGATCAGAAGTCTAGGGGACAATGTGATGCTATACTACTAGGGTTGTCACAGGCTTTCATTCTTGAAAATGAAGATATTTATTAAACCTAAGAAATTATTTTGCACTACATTTCTTTAAACTGAAAGACCCCACAGCTTCAAAAACAAGCATGTTTCCAGTATGAGCAGAAAAATTGCATGGAAATCAGTCTTATGTTTCCTATCACTGGGTTATATTCCAGTAGAATACAGTGGTCCCTTGACTTCGAATTTAATCCGTTCCGAATGCACATTTAGAGGTCGAAAAATTCGTAGGGCAAAAAGCGGCTTCCCATAGGAATGCATTGGAAACAGATTAATTCGTTCCAGACCCTAGGAAAAAGACTCAGACACCCGTTTTTGTGCAAACCTCTTTATCAGGTGCACTTTAAAGGCATGCAAACTGCACAGCAACATTACTTTTCTACAAGAAA
>JANHFR010001549.1:61538-72282 GCA_032468015.1 Mimophis mahfalensis | reverse complement strand
GCATGTGGCCACTTTTTCCATTTGTAAGTCGAAAAATTTGTATGTCGAGTAGTTTGTAAGTAGAGGGACCACTGTATTAGATAAAGTTAATACAGTACTACATTGAAATATATATTCTATTTTAAAGTTCTGCATTTTTGCAATATTAATGTGAAATGTGAAACAGACATTTCCTGAAAGCTTTAGTAATGGATGTGTTTATCAGTTTTAATGAAATAAACGAAATAAATAATTGTATGTCTGACAATATATACTAATATCATTTATAAAACTATAAATTTGTAATTTCTTTCAAAAACTGCTATTTTATTTTTATCACTTGACCATGAGAATGTTGCAACAGTTGTATATGTGAAAACCACTCAGTTTTTTAGTGCTGTTATAATTTTGAATGGTCACTAAACAAGTAGTTGTAAGTCCAGGACAACCGGTACTTCCACAGACAATGCTAGTTCCAAAAGAATTCTCAACCTGTGGATCTGGACCTTTTCCCTGATAAATGACTATCAGGTATGAGAAGTTTAATATGAATGACAGTAAAATAAATGGTTACAATATGGTTGAAGAACTGTTGGTATCCAAAGAGTCATACGATTGCTGCAAGTAAATACTATTTAAGAATTTATATAGCATGTGATAGTATTATAATTGTAATCTCTGTTTCACTGCTTGGAAGAATTTTGTTTAAATTATTCATAAACATTGCTATAATGATGATGATATGAAAAGAAAGAAAATATATAATTAACACCTGCAAAAGCATCAGGGAGAGGGTGTGGCTCAATGAGATATTCTAGTTAGGGGTAGCTGTTATAGCAAGACTGTTTCCACGTGCAGCAATTTGTTTTTCTATATACAAGTGCATAATCTATAGAAATGAAAACTAAGTTAATTTGAAGAACATAATCATGCTTTACCTATCAGGGAGTAATGGGATAGCTAGTTTAGGCAACCCGTCCCATCCCATCATAGTACAAGCCTCCAATAATTACTTGGAAGAAAGATACAAGATAAATGATACCTACCCACAAATAAAGATTATATCAAGTATTACTGTATAGTAATAGAATAATTAGGATACAAAACTTAAAAAACAATATCTTAACATTGAAGTGGGAATATTTTTCAGTAGGATTTTCATTAATTTTCTCTTCCCAGCTGTAATCCATAGCATCAATGTGTATGCAATTTTACATGTTCAATGAACACAAATTAGATAACAGAGATATTAGTTTAGTATAAAGAGTCAAGACACGAATTCAAACATTACAATTTACTCTGTGTTGAAGAATCATTTTATATCCTTTGCACAACAGTTATGCCATGTATGAACATTTAGAATTCATGCCATTTATAGATTTCAAAATGTGGTGTTTTAAGAATTCAGTTAGTTTAGATCTCTTTAAGAAGGAAGAAAAAATGTTGGGCTTTCTTCAATAATGTTTGTTTTTTAAAATAATAACAAAGCATGTTGATGTCTTTAATTTATATATTAGAAGTAAAAAATTACCATGAAACCTCAATTTACCAAAACACTATGCAACAGACTGTGTGTGAAATAGACCAATTTTGATTACATGTACGTTGTGCAATAAAAATATATATAAAACACACAGATAATAAATGTTCTAAAATTTTATGGATGTGTGAATAGTGGAGATCCTATCTTACCTACTAAAATGAAAATATTAATAATGTGATTACCTTTCAAGTCCTAGTGACTTTTGAAAAACAAAGACCTTTCCTGAAAGGATGAACAAGCCATCTGCTTTGGAAGAATCATACAACGGTTCTGAAGATTTCTGATTGTGTATGCATATGTAGACTCTTCTGGGGAGTCAGAAAATTGTTGCCTCTGCACACACATGAATACAACTGGAACATTTTTTAATCAGCTGCACAAGCCTTCCAGACAACCAGCTCTGCTACAATTTTATGCAAGGCAAGTGCTTTGCATAGCTTTATTTTATTCTAATATAAAATTACTAGTAATATAATATAGTAATTTTATAGTAATATTACAAATTAACTGTTCAGTGTGGTGGTAATCACTCTGAAGATATCAAAAGTAATACAGAGGAATAGCAAACTTTGAACAAACTACAAAAATAGTTTTTGCTTACTCCTGGTAATGTTTTAAACTGTTCACTTTTAGTTATAAAAATAATCTTCCTACAATATACAGACAACACTACAAAATCAATGTAAAATCTGTCTCTAGTATTGTTAGCCATCCCTTTATCTTTTGCATACAGTTTGCATTACTGCCCAGGATGGAATGAACAATCAGAATCATTTTTTTATTTATCAAATTTATATAACTGCCCATCTCACCAAAGGCAATTCTGGGCAGCACACAACAAGTGGGTGAAACCATATATAAAAACTACAGATATAAAAGATACTAAAATCACAGTAACAGTAAATGTTATATGAGGTGCATCCCTAGGCAAAGAGGAAATAAAAAATAGCCACCTCAGCGAATGAGCATCAGCTGATGGGTGGAAGTAGGACCAAAAGTGGGTGGAATTTTAGGATTATAGAACAGTCTAGCTTTTTCCGTATGGCAATCCAACCATCTTGTGCCAAAATGCCTTAAATGAAAGTGAAATGAATAGTAACTTCCAACAGAATAGTGTGAAGAACAGGAGAATTTGTAGGCATCTAGAAAAACATAACGTGTTTCCTGATTTGGATTTTTTTTAAAAAAACAACCCTTAAATCTGGAACAAAACAACAGCAGTCAGAAGCCAGTTCTGCATGTCTGCAATATATTGGAATATTTCTTAATAATGATTCTGCCATACCTGAAAAAGATGTATAAATAAAACAATGTTTTTATCCACTACAGAATTACGGCATACTCTCCCCCCTTAAGTCTATTGCAGTGAATTATAGTCATTAAAGATCTTTTAATAAGCCACTGAACAACTTCACCTGCATGGTTGGATGCCTTTTGGTAGTTTAAATTAGCTGCAAAAGATTTTTCAGTTTTGCTGCCAACTAAAAATATAGCTTTGGGAGAAATTGCTTTAGCAGAATGTTTACTTTTGGAAAATTAATGCTGCTTTAAAAACTGTCAGGTTTCAAAAGCTCTCCCATTCTCACTTTGTGCATTGATAGATATTACGAATGCCATGACTTTCCAGAATAATATCCAAAGAATGCACCCCATAAGGACTACTGCTATTGCTTAAGGAAATAAGAAACACACCACAATATTGTTACTTTCATATGAATGTGTCTGAGCAATTTAGAGGTTGCTCTTCCATCTATCTTGAGCTCATCAGACAAACTACGTTAACATGATATGTAAATCCAGGCGAAGGATCTTTGTCCTGTACACTACAGTCCCAGCACTTAGATTGATATGGATAGATGTTGAGGATGACTGGAAAGATGACAAGGTCTTTTTCAACTTGCTGGATGGGTTGAGGAAAAGAGATTGCAGGCTGGAAGTGGCAACCTGAAGCTTGCATCCACCCATGGCCCAGAAATGTTTGGAACAAGATAGTTGTCTGGTCAACTATCTATGTCATAAACAGCCAAGTAATGTTTCTTGCAAGCTAGCTTGCAAAATGACTAAGCATATTGTCTGAATATTAGATTATGTTACCTATTAGACAGTTTAAACTGTTCAACTCTAAGTCATGAATACATATTAAAGTTTGCAGGAGAACAGAAATACTTTGTATTCAGATAATACCGTAAATAATTAGCAAGCTAGAGGCGCCATTGTCACATGCAGCAGGAGTTAATTCTTAATTGTTTTATAGTGAGGTGTGATAAAGTAATGAATATTTTACAGTTTGTTTACATTATTCTCAAAGACTGGATTCACACATCATGTTAAGCTATAATAGGGAGGATGTTTGATCATTTTGCTTAGCATATTATGTGATTCCAGTAACCAAGTTGGCTTGCTAAAAATTACCATAAATGAATGACACTCTAACATTTTAGAAGTTCTGCATACCATGAAATTAAATTTGATGACAGTCTTAGGTTTTCATAGTTGTAGAAACCAATGGCTGCATCATCCATACTATAGGTTATAATCAACAGACATAAATGAACTCATACATGGACATAGAAGAATTGATCCCAATATATCAAATAGATGTCTGAAATATATGAAGATTTGTCCTTATCTGTCCTTAGTTGTGACAACTTTATCATTGTGAAGTCCTATTGTTTTAGAGAATTATTTTGTTTTCCTCCAGCCTTCCCTTTCCTGGGCACCAAGTTCTACATATTCCAATAAGAGCAATAAATGTAGAATATATAGAAAGTTTTACTTGTGATAGACGTCATTGGAAATATTTTTTAATACATGGAAAGGATAACTTCATATGAGCTTCTGTGTCATCACACCATTATTTTGAAACCAGTATCTTAAGCTTCGATATATTGCTTGAGTGATATATCATGTTCATTCATTTTTCATGCTTCTACAGTATGCTTTAACAAGAATTTCCAGAAGCAGCCTAGGGAAGAATTTTGGTGTTGCATCGAAAATTGAAGACCATAGAGGACACATTCATTATCACAGGATTCTTTCAGTAAAGTAATTTATGTGTCACGTGGGAGGGTGGTGGAGGAAAGATAGTAGTTGTAACGTTACTTGATTTGTTATGTATAGTTTGGTGTAGTTTGTAAACCTAACCTGCAGAGAAAAGAGATTGAGGCTGACAGACCAAAACATATTCAGAGGTATAGAACTTAATTGTAAGCAGGAATAATGCAAAGTAATATGCAGTGTACAGCATTTGAAAGTTATACTGAATATCAGAGTTTAAAATGAATATGCTTTTTCATTCAGTAATACATTTCTAGGCACTTGTTTCATCAATCAAACTTTTTGTACTCCTAAAATAACTTGTTTTCCTAACCAAGGATGTACATGTTTCTTTTCCTAAACAAATACATCTAAACCTGCAATTTGTATACATAATCTCAGTTCTGTCAGCTGAAAAGTGACTATTATAATGGTTATGAATGCAGTCCTGGAAACGTGGAGCTGCTTCACTTTTAACACTTATTATATGCCATGAAAACACTGTCCTATATTTTCTTGTCTTGTCCAATGCAGTCCTGGACCTTGGAGTTTTTTTTAATTATTTGTTTCCACGATTGTAGTTCTAAGTTTGATGTTTAAATTTATGGGTCATGTTTTGCATAGCAATATTTCATGCACTGAACTGTGATTATAGATATATTTGTTGCTATATAATGTTTTTCTAACTTTAAGCTGCTTTGACATGAAGAGTGTACATGGTTGGTTTATTCAGCTACGGTACTTTCCTGAAAATTGTTTAAATAGAAAGGCAAGTTATACATTCATAAAACAAAGGTACCAAATAGGCTGCCATAACAGAAACTCAATACAAATTGTGTTAAATATTTGTCTTGGATCATATGATGTCTAGCTCGTTCTTTTTCTTTCTTTTTTTTTCAGATCAGCAAAAATGGGAAGCAGTAAATTCTGGTTTACTTCTAGAAATGTCAGTGGAACTGGTTAAGACCAAAATCTGAAGGTTTATCTTCGTTGCCCATCACCAGGTGTGCACTGAAAGAGGCTACCATAAAACTATTTTGAGTATGAACATCTTTTAAAATGGTATAATATATATATATATGAAAGTATTGTTTTGTAATATAGTTTTAAATAGTAATTGATACTGTATCATTCATTCTACAGTTGTGAAAGAACGAATGTGAATAATGTGTACTGAAGCTGAAAATAGACATTGCTCAAAATTTTTTCAGCTGGTCTTTGAGAAGTGTAATATTTGAGCAACAATATTAAATACTGTCTGCATTGCTCAGCCTGTACATCCACAGTTGAATTAGCAATATTTGACAACTACAAATAATAAGCTAGTTTTTTAATTATTTAGAAATTTACCCTAGGGATAAAAGAACCAAAAGCAGCTTGGCTTCAAAACACTGCGCATTGTTCATCATTTATATGAGAACTTTTTCGATAATCTTTTTCTGCGCTGCTCCTCATATATATTTTCTTAATCTCTACCAAAAAACCCCAAAACTTACTGCTTTCGAAAACCAATCATATTCGATGGTATTTTTCAATAATGTAATGTTAAGGGAAGATCAGTTTTCTCTTCAGATATTTCATATGCGCACACCTCTTCAGATCTGGGCCACCAAAATCCTTTTATTTTGTTTTTTAAAGAACCCATAATTCTGAATTTTATTATCACTTGAATCCACATAATAAATTCATAATCAAGTTTAAAGCAGCAGGCAACAAGTGCTATTTTCCTTTCTCTCATGGGTTGGATAAATTGTATATCTTTTGGAGATCGTAGGCTGCATGATTTCAGATGGTGAGCTACATCCAGCCCCTAGACTGTGGGTTACTGACCTCTGTTCTAGGAAATGCATCTACAGTTTGCTGAATTGGTTCAGGATTTTGTCTCCAGTGCAGTTAGAATTACCGGAAGCATGTAAATGAAACACTTGGTTTCCATATATTTTCATATATTTAAAGTACAACTAGTCCTCAACTTGCTGTTCATTTAGCAATCATTCAAAGTTAGTAACAGTGTTGAAAAAATAAGTCCTTATACTTGCAACCATCACAGTGTGCCTATAGTCACATGATCAAAATTTGGGGCTTTGGCAACTGACATGGATTGATGGTCACATGATTAGCATTTGCAACCTTCCTATGTGGCTTCCACCAGGCAAAGTCGGGGGTGGGGGAAGGGACAGAGTTCACTTAATGACTGAGTGCTTTATACAACAGTGGTGTTCACTTTACTTCTAGGGCAAAACTAAAATTGGATGCAACTCACTTAACAACTGCCTCAATTAGCAACAGGTTCCATTCCAATTGTGATTGTAAATTGAGGACTACCTGTAAAATGCTTCATTTTCATCTGAACTCGAGACTCTTATTATGTACCATATTATTAATATTATGGAACCTATACTGCATAGTTCCAAGATGCAATGAATGAGACACATATGTGTCCTGTGAACTTACTTTTGTAGTTATTCTTTAGAAAATGAACATTTGTTGGTGTATGCTTTGCACTGGGAAAAAGAAAGTAGACTTAAACCAATAGGGTCACTTCCCTATTAAGCCTTTCCAGGGTATGCTATAGTGGGAAGAATGGATTGGTGACAATCACTGTCCCTTTTTCTCCAACAAAACTCTGCTGAACCATTAGTTGAAGCCAACTAATATAAACATAAAGGACAGGAGAGATAGTAAGAAAAATTTAATTTATTATCCTCAGTTGTATCTTCTAAAAAGATTTTATCACAGCTGGGCTTGAAGATCAGTATTAGATATGGACAGGAAAAATATGTTTGGGATGGCTAATTTAAGAAATGGGAATGCAGAGTCTGAAAGGCAAGGGTTCTATTGTCCATTACAACCTAAGATGCATTTATTTTTAAGAATTTGAAGATTAACTAATGGGAAAATAGTGTGCAATACAACATACTATCCCTTTTATCCTGCTCCATAATGCAATTCTGTAAAATTTCTTGCATTTTATTTTTTTTCTTTCTCTGCTTACTCACAGGTTTTTTAGTGTTTTTTAATCATGATCATAACAGAATCTAGATAGAACAATAGTTCCACATATTTATATACTTTATTAGTTAAATAGGCATTAGTGTTAATAAGAATAGTTACCAAGGCTAGCTTTAAAAAACACTTTTATTATGATTGTATTGCTAATTTGAGGTAGAATTATAATTTAAAAAATCAGATTCTAAAATTCGGTCTAATTGAATTAAATGTTGACATTTACAGAGCAATATACATACCAATATTATTAATTTGTTTAAACTTCGGTTGTCTTAGAAACTAGGCCTTCTATTACTTTAAGACAGGTATCAATTTCTTTTTTATGATTGGAAATGTTCAATGTTCTTTCCTCCCTTAGCATATAAGTTATAATACTGAATTGTTTAAGATATGACCAAATTTGTGCTTGATAAATACAAATTGTATATCAAACATTTTTATAAATAAATAACCCCATTATCATGTACTTAAGTTTTTAGAATGACTTCAGATTTTTCTGATGGCCAATCATTAAGCACTCAACAGTCTCTTGTGGACCTGATTTTTTTTTAATTCCTTAAATGCCATTTCTTTATCATCATTTTTGGGTTAAAAATAATATTATCAGTATAGCTGCAGTTTTACTAATTATAGTATTAAAACACTTATAAAGAATTTATCAGTTATACTTGCAAAGTGATAAATAAAACTTATATAACTTTTTAAACTGCAATTAGAATAAATCTGAAGGATTAGGAATATCCATGAATTTAAAACTCAGTATTTCTGTTGTTGTTGTTGTTGTTGTTGTTATATTTTATTATTTAAACTCACAGATTACATTTCTATATTGAGCTGTGCGCGTTCCAGGTGTTCACGAAATACAAAACATCTTAACCATCATACATACATATGCTTACTTATATATACTTATATCTCTCATTTTTACAGAATATCCATATTAATATCAAATATTTTACCATACCAAAACAGTCTTTGCATTGATATATTCCCCTAATCTCTATATCTGTCCTTTAACCATTTATAAAAGACTTCCCATGTTTTAAAATATTCCAAATCTTATTTTCCCTTAATTTTTAGGGTTAGCCTATCCATCTCTGCACAGTCCAGAATTTTCCTAATTATATGGGCATCCACTGGCATTTCTTCACTTTTCCAGAATTGCGCATATGCAATTCTGGCTGTTGTCAAAATGTGTAGTATTAAATGTATGGTCTCTTTGTTAAAATTTCCTGAGAGCATGCCCAATAAAAAGGCTTCAGGTTTCAACTCAATATGTTGTTTCATCATAGCTTCTAACCAGCTATGAATCTTTTTCCAATATTTCTTAGGCATGTCCACCACAGATGATAATATGACTCAGGGACTTGGTTACATTTCCAGCATTTTGCCGATTTGTTTTTATACATATTTGCTATTTGTACAGGTGAATAATGCCATCTATAAAACATTTTGCATAGGTTCTCTTTATATGCCATTGACATTGTTAACTTAAAGTTTATAGTCCAAATCTCTGCCAATTATCCAAATCTATTGTATAGCCTAAATTCTTAGCCCAGATTATCATGGTTTCTTTGACTTGTTTTTCCTCCAATTTAACAGTTAACAAATAATTATATAATTTAATTTCTCATCCACTCCCATTAATATTTGTTCTAATTCATTTAATTCTTTATAGAACCCATATCCGCTCTTATCCTTTTCATAACTGGATTGTATTTGATTTTGTGCTCACCATGATAGCTTAATCCCTAAAGTTTTTAATTCTTGCTTTGTTCTTAGTTCCCCCCTCTCATTTAATATATCCTTGTATCTTGCAATTTTATCCAAATTCACAATGTTCCCATAGCGGAACTTTCAAATAGTGTTTCTAATTTTGGACCATGCATCTCTGAAATAATGCTTCTGAAAATGTGTATGTATTTTACTCTTATGGTACCATAAAAAGGTGTGCCACCCCAATTGGAAATCATGCCCTTCTAATGTTAATAGCCTCTTGTTTCTCAAATTGACCCATTCTTTTACCCATGCGATCACCAACGCTTGAAAGTGAAGCTCCCAATCAGGCAGACCAAATCCTCCCCTACTTTTGATACCTTGTAGCAACTTTAGTTTAATTCTTGACTTGCTCCTGTGCCATATAAATTTTAATACCATCTTATTTAATTCATCATAATATTTTCTTCCCAATTTTTTTAGAATCATTTGAAATAAATGTAATAATCATGGTGGCACATTCATTTTAATCATTAAATTCTACCCATTAGGGACAGTTGCAGGTTTTTCCAATTATCCAAATCTGCTTTAATCTGAACTTTTAATTTATCATAATTGTCTTCTTTGATAGTTGCACATGTTGCTGCTACTTGCACGCCTAAATATTTAACTTTCTTTATAATTTGCATATTCATTGTCTTTGCCAATTTTCTCTCTGTCATATTTTTAAGCAGAATTTTTATTTTTTATTTATTTATTTTCAAACCTGCTACTGCCCTATGTTCTTCTATCAGTGTAATTCATTTAGGCCCTGTTTCCTGTGGGTCTTCTAGGATAAAAAGCAGATCATCACCATAGGCCTGTAATTTTTACTCTTCCTTCTTAACACTTGCGCCTTTTATCTCCTGCTCCTGTCTGATCTTTCTGGCTGGTACCTCTAGAGTTAGTATAAATAGCAGTGGGGACAGAGGGCAACCTTGCCTTGTCCCTTTTGTAATATTAAAATTCTCAGTCATCTCCCCATTTACCTTGGTTACTTGTTTAGAGTATATTTCTTGGATATGTTCATAAATTTCTCTCCAAAATCCATACGTTTTAGTTGAGCAAACATGAATTGCCAACTTAGATTGTCAAAGGCTTTTTGCGCATCCAAAAAGATTAAAGCCATCTGTTTTTCTGGGTGTGACTCATAATATTCCAAAATATCCGAGATCATCTGCATGTTATTTTTAGTTTGTCTTATCAGTAAGAAGCCATTCTGGACAGAGTGTATGACATTGTTCAAAAATCCTTTCAACCTTGCCGCTATTATTGAAGCATAAATTTTATAGTCTGTGTTTAAAAGTGAAAACTCAGTACCGTATATACTCGAGTATAAGCCGAGTTTTTCAGCCCCAAAAATGAGCTTATACTCGGGTCAGTGCTGCTGGCCCCCTGGAATGTTGGAAAACACAAAGTGGA
>JANHFR010001549.1:0-10341 GCA_032468015.1 Mimophis mahfalensis | reverse complement strand
TGGGCATTGTGGGTGTGTTTGTCTGTGTATATAATTTTTAACAGCCCGACCAATGTCAGCCAAACTTGCCACAGAGGAGGTTTAGCCTCCTGTGACAAGCACTGGGGGGGGGTCTTTGCCCCCTAAAAATCCTGCCAAAATGCTGACCCCCAGGATTTACTTCCCTCATGCCTGGCTTAAGTTATTTCCCTAAGGATGCCACAAGGGGCACCAGACAGTAATGTCAGCTAAGGTGAGGCCTTTGGAAACCTTAGGGAGGCAGCCGGCTACAGGACATTCATATATGTGAGGTGATGGCCAAGTAGGGAACGAAGTCTAGGCTGGGATGATATGGCCTAGGTGTAGGCTGGGATGATACATGAGGTGAGGGCCAAGCAAGGAATGAGGCGCCCTAGGCTGAAATGAGGTGAGGTCTTTTCAAACCTGAGGGAGGCAGCTGCTTCCAGAATGACTGTATCCAGGCAAAGCCAGGTAATCAGCTAGTCTGTATTTAGAGTTGTGTCCTGCTACGAGATTCAAAATAATATGCTGAGATATGCTCTCCAAAAGTTGCTTCTGTGCTCTTGGCCTTATTTAAAATCATTTTAGCTTCTTCACTGTAATTTTGCTTTTTCAGTTAAGAAATAATTGTGAGTATAGGTAATTCTCCCTTAATAATGCTAATTGAGACTGGAAACTTCATTTTTAAGTGATGGGATTGAAAGTCCAAAAATGCATGACCACACCGCACCACATAGAACCAGCAGTTCCAGCAGTCCTGGTTGCCATTGTTAAGCAAGGACTATATGGATTGTTAAGTAAGGATGTTACCCTCACGTGACTGCAACTTCCAGCTTTCTGCCAGCTTCCCTTTTGATTTTTCTTGTGGAAAGCTGTTAGAAAAGTCAAAATACACAACCATGATTTATGCTTCAATGTCCATAAGTACAAAATCTTGTCATAATTACCATTCATGCAGAATTGTTTTAAGTTTGGACAGACACTGAATTAGTGATTGTTAAAAGACCATTTATAATTTTACTTATTTATTAAATGCATAAGCCTCCCATCTCACTATCTAAGCAACCCCAATATAAGAGACTAAATGGAATTTCAGAGTGCAATGCACTGTTTAAAGTTACTCTGATATGAATAAATCCTGCTTGTTAACAATACTCTTTTGAAAATGGCTGTGGTGCCTTTTCAGAACCTTGAACATCCATGTGAGATTGAATTTCCAAATTCTATTTACTTTGCTTCCCGTGACTACATTACAGTTAGGCGCTAGACAGCAATGTTGGAGTGTCTCTTCCCCATATTTTTAAGAAAAAAATTAACTATTCAGTTAGGACGTGCAGTTTCGGAAGAAGCTAGGGCAGTACGATTAAAAAGACAATGTTCTAATTCTATTTGATCTTGCTTTCATAGGAACAAGAAAACATTGGCCTTCAAAATAGGCCTAAATGTGACCATGAACCTCAAGCCACATTATCTCACCTACGAGAAGAATTAAAAGAAAGCAAAGGTCTATTAAGTGCAGAAAGTATTAAACAACATAAATCCAAAAAGGGCTTCTTTGCAAGTCTGAAATATTAGTTCCTAAGTAAAAACTGGAAAAACCTGAAGCGTCACTTTCTGAATCACCCAGATTGATGTCAGTAGCACATGAAACAAAACAATACTGATCAGGGCATACTGAACCAAAATTTATAAAATTGGACAACCATAGGGATATAAGCTTAATCTGAAATGAATACATTGTCCTTTATTTTGTTCATAATATGGGCATAAAAAATTCACTTGAAACAAATTGCAATTTTTTATCTTGATGCTAAATTTGCCATCTTCCTGATGGTGGGATTAAAACCCACAGAATTTGCTATGTTGTGTCAGGAAGAGTTATTCTACCAATGTATCTCGTGGACATTAGATGAGGGATGCACTCTAAATAATATTTACATTAAGAATGCTATGGCTTCTTCTAAAATTCTTATATTCCCGTTTTCCTCTTTTGTAAACTTATTTTTTTAATTGTAGTATCATTGTATATAATATTTAGATCTTAACATTCACATACTTTAGGTTTATAACCATTGTAAAAACATGCAGAAACATTACCTCTGTTCTTTTGTTTCCCAGGAATTCAGCCAGGACAACAATTTTAATAACTGACATATTGTTTATATTTTGATACTGTTAGTAATAATTGTTTGACACCAATAAACTATTATATATCTTTTGTACATGTTCAGAATCTGTCATTCTTCCCTTTCCATGTAAGTGCAATAAAACATGTAGAATTCCCAAGGCACTAAATTTGCATAACATTATACATTTAATTAGTAAAAGGAGACTGATATTTTGTAGGAGTTGTCAGAAATATATGGGGTATGTATGAGTGAGGAGCTTTCATTCTCTGCAGTTATTTGTTCAAAAATTCAAATTGGCTTCTAAAAAAATCTGGATTTATTGATCCATGGTCGAATATATTTTAAAAATTCCAAGGAAAGAAAAAATACTATAAGAGCTAGAAAAGACATTTTATGGAAAAAAAATATTTTATGATAATTTAATAAATTGATGTAATTGAAAATATCTTGTAATGATTATAAGAGAAGCTATATTTCAGGAAAAATGGAAACTTGTGATATTCCAGATATTGTCTAAGGGCAATTTCTAGCATCTTTATCACTGACCAGCTAGCTAGGACTATTTGATGTACTCAAACTCCAGTATAACAGATAATATTCTGGAACATATATGTAAATCCAGGAGAATTAATTTGTTAAAGAAACTGTCCATTATTGTAATCTATATATATATAAAATAGAAGTGTGGTGAGGTGTGTATGTGCTCTATACGCTCATACACGGAACAACCAGTCTCACACAAACTTGGCACATACATACCTTGGCGTTGCAAGATCAGCACTGGGGAGGGTCACAAAAGCCTAAAAAAGGGGGCCGAAGTGGACATTTCACTGTCCCACGGACATTCCACTGGCAAGCCCTACTGAACATGTTCCGAGGTTTACCAGGTAAGGCATGCAAATCAGAGGCTCTCTAGCCAATAGAGGCAAGGCATGCAAATCGGAGGCTCTCTAGCCAATAGAGGCAAGGCATGCAAATTGGCAAAGAATGCTGGGAATTGTAGGCTGCAGCATTGTCATGAATACCCAGGTGAAGCCGGGTTATCAGCTAATAAGGAATAAGAAATTGACCTTGTGTTGGTTCAGATTTTCAATAATGCTTATTTATTAAAATCACAAAAATACTGAAATTGTATTTACAAGTTGACAGTCTGATTACCAGTCTACCAAATAAATTTCTTCATTAAAAGTATGTAACAGTATTGACCAGCACTACTGAGCATGGGTATAATCATTGTGTTCCGATAATAATGGAGTCGTGAAAAGCATTTCAGAAGATTCATCCAAAATGCTGTCCTCCCAATATATTATATAGGACGTGTAGGTGTGTGAGATGATGGTGGTGTAGAATTACTAAAATCCTGATGCACAGTATTGTGAGAGGTCTTTGGAAGACTACCATATTGTTTTATATCAGTGTTGCTCAACCCTGGCAGTTTAAATATGCGTGGACTTCAATTCCCAGAATTCCCCAGCCAGCATTGCCCCGCCAGCATCTTCAAACTGCCAAGGTTGAGACACACTGTTTTTATATGAATTGTGTTCTAAGACTCTTACTTAAAAATGTGTTCAATTATTTTTCACCATATAATTTGTGTGTGCCAAAACATGCTACTTTTAGTTGCAATATGCAATTGTATTTCTAAAGCGAAACATTTTAGTTGGCTTTTTCCCTAAACACAGTTAATAAAATTGCCTAGTCAGAGGGGGAAAATCTATGAATGGAAAATAACTCTTGAATTCCAGAAAAACACAAACTATTATTCTAAAGTGATATCATTTTCTTCTCAATTCCAGCATATTCCATACTACCCACTGTTGAAGGATATCTTTAAAGGGAAATTTTCAGCCATGCTTAGAGAATAGATTTTTACAAAAACATTTTTTTTTTTTTGGCAAAGAAATGGTAGAATGAATCTTTGACAGCTTTTCAGTAAACAAAATGCAGCAGTTCATATAACACCTAGCTCAGCTGTAAAACAGACTACTATTTTTTTCCAGATGCATGTTGCAGAGGCCTATTTGGAATAAGTGTTGATTGCCTTCATGGAGTTTTGATTTGTACCAGGATTTTATACAGAGGATGATCTTCTGTTATATCATGATTCAGTTCAACTAGTCGTTTACTTAATATAAATACAAAGAAAGCATCAGGGAAGAAAAAACACTTCTAAGCCTTCAGCGAGATGTTGATAATCTGTTTTGCACGCTTGAGCTCTAGCTTTCAATTTGGGGTACCACAAACAATAAGGGTATTCCAACACATGTATGTTTGTAAGTATAAAAGAACTGGCTCAATCACATTGTCTTATTAAAAGTTTCCTGCCATTTGGAAATGAGAGCAACAATTCTTTTCTTCTATGGTTGCTGCTGATACTGTCCTTCAGTAGCTGTGTAGAAATCATCAAGGACACTCTGTAAATATTCAAATGTTGGTCTTTCTTCTGCTTTATCTTTCCAGCATGTTTTCATAATATCGTAAAGCTCAGAAGGGCAAGATTCCATGCGCGGCATGCGATAACCACGTTGAAGGGCTGTCATTACATCGGAATTACTCATACCTGAAATAATTTTTTTTTTAAAGTAAAAGTTATTTTTAATATGGTTGGTACTAGAAGAGCTGATTTAGAAAAGGAAAATATAGATTTCTAAGAGAAATCATGTGTTTATATCCATTTTAGTCACAAAATGGGCAGGATTTGCTTACTGGCCAAATGCAATATTTAGGTATATTTCTTTAACCTAGATTTGTGAAAATCATAAAAACTTCAAAACACAGAAAGGGACATGTTGTGTTACAAAAGCCTAATTTGAATTTCTTATTTCTAAGCTGTGAAGAAAAATCTTGCCATTGTGTACTCAGTTAATAAATGTCCCTTGTAACCTGGGAATGAGTAGGACCAACCTCAATTGTCTTGGCCTTTGAGTATTGCAATTGGTTTTCCTCATCCAGTTCAGCAAGGCAGTAATGGGCCAAAGCAAACATTTTCACCTTTGCCCACAACAATAGGAGCAATTTATCCCATTATCCAAGGGTAATCAGATTTATACTTCCATTGTCTAGCAAAAGATGCAACTAATGAAGTAACCTAAATTGCTGAACTTTAGTTACTTAGTTGTGGGTTGTACTAGTGTTTCATTATGGCTTGGATAATAAAACATCAGTTCCTCCGTACTTTCCTACCATCTTTTTCTTTTATCTTTTCACCAAATAACTATGTTCAATGCATACCTTTTATTGACTCTGATATTTCTCTAAATAGTAGAAGCAAAACAGACCAATACATAGGAAGAAGCACAAACCTGGATAAGGAATTTTTCCATAAGTAATTATTTCATACAGAAGAACTCCAAAGGACCATACGTCTGATTTAATAGTAAAAGAACCATAGTTAATGGCTTCTGGTGCTGTCCATTTGATAGGGAACTTTGCACCTAGGGAAGTAAAAATAATTCCATCTTAAATCTAGACATTAAAAAGTGACAGGTAGTTAAGAAATTGGAAAGGATTGTGAAGTGACTGGGTAATGTCTTCTAGGAAAACATGAACACCTATTTTCTTCCGAATCCCTTGCCTTACTCATAATTGTCCTTCATGAACAGAAAACAAGAAGGGAAAACATGCAGATCTTGGCTACTGGAATTCTTTCTATCCCTTTTCCATTAGTGGCCTCCATATTGTTTTCTGGGTAATGAAGTAATGTGTTTCCTCTATTTGTGTGACTTTGACACAGGAAGTTCAGGTCGGGTACAGACTCTTTGCTCTGAACTGTGCAACCAAGAGGGAGAGGGCCTTAGAACTGAGGAATTGCCAAAATTCCAGGCTGCTGCCCAAATCTCTCTTCCAGAGAAATGCATTAATGTCATCCCATACCCCCTCCACACTGGATTGTTTGTCCTATGGAAAATGACACATTGTTCAACATATTCAATTTAATACATTAAATATATTAAAAGTATAATTTATTACAATTTATTGATTAGAAACATCTAAGTGACCACTGGAAGAAAGCCACCCCATCATTAAATATATTAAAATTAAAAAAAACAGTACCAACCTTCCCTGGCTGTGTATTCATTATCTTCAATAACTCTTGCAAGGCCAAAATCAGCAATTTTACACATAAGTGTATCTGAAACTAAAACATTTGCTGCTCTAAGATCCCGATGTATGTAATTTTTTCTTTCAATATATGCCATCCCCTCTGCAATCTGCAAGAAAAGATAAAAAGGTTTTAATTTTTCTACTGTGTTGCTTATATGTACAAAAATATCTAAAAATAACTAAATAACAATGGTTTGTGTTCTACTTTAGTGTATCATTTTTATATACAAGCCTAATATCTCCTTTTATTTTTATCTGAAGTATATTTGTAAAAATCTATAACCTTCTGTTAAAAAGTGGTAAGCAATATTTTGGAAAATTTGTCTAAAAGTTATATTTGGATCTGTTTCCAACCCGTAAGCCAGTGGCTTAAATACAAGTATGACATTTTCCATTGCTTTGCAAACAATAAAATTAGAGACAAAGCCACTAGCTGTGACTAATTTAAATAATTGATATTTAAGTTATATTTTTAAAAATACACATTTCTTTTATTTTAATGGCAATTGCTTTTCCAAAATTTATTAAGACTGCAAATCGTTGAAGGGCACTTAATTTTATGAACTGTTGTAAGTCAAGGACTACCTGTACTCCCTTTATGCCCCCACTCTTTCCAGCTTATATACGCAGGGAACTCCAAGACTGTTTTAAGTGCATGTGCACCAAATAGGTCAAAACTATGTGAATCTAGCATATACTTATTAATCAAGCCATATTGAATCTGAAAGGTTAAAACAAGAACTTGAACTTGAATAAACAAAGTCACTGAATTCACTGGAAGTCACAGTTAACTTAAGTTGAAGCTGAATTTCAGCAACTCAAAAATTGTAATACTGTAAATAAGTGCCTGTACACTCTTTAAAAAACAGTATACGCAAAAAGAGAAACTGTTCTCTACTTGAGGTCAGGTAATGGAAAAATATTTGTGGTGCTTCTCATTCTACTGTCCTAATTGCTGAATTCTTTTTTTAAATATGAGAAATAGTCTTTAGATTAAATATGTATTTAAAATAAAAATGGACGATTTTAAACTTAAAATATGATTTATAACATTTTTGAAAACAAAGCTGGAATGTCCACATAATTCACTGCACTGGGAATTTTTTTTAAAAAAACACCAGTTTTAAACAGAAGTATAAAAAGTTGTTGATATTAAACTAGTCTGGGCAAAATTTTACAACAGAAAATTAAGTTCATGTTCAAATCATACTTGTCAGAAGTCATACTGTTATCAAGTGTTTTGATCTGTGGTATATGCTGGCCTAAATCAAATCATAATTGTTAGTTGAAGTCTACCTGAAGCTATTAATATTTAGATCTATTTTTATATATATTGTTCCACTGTGCTAGTTTTTGAAGTGAATATCTAATAGGATAGTAATGTATTCTGGCTAGTTGCCATTTTATTTAATGAGAAAGAAAGTGAGGAAGATGAAAATCTATTTACAAAATGCAGTGCCTTTCTCTTCCACTCTTCTAATTTATTTGCGATGACCTTGGCTTCACTGCATCTGCTTCCTAGTAGTAAGATGGGCCATCGTCATAAACAAACCTATCTTTAAACTCATACAAATACTGATGATTTCTAAACTAGTTGGAAGGAGCCCAGTATCTGTTCCTTTTTCTAAAGTGGCTTGAACATAAATGGGCAATGCATTTACCCGGCTAAAGAACTTTAGTCCCTAATGATTTCTCACGATCCAATGATTAGTCATTATAGGTCTAGAATTCCCTTTTCTCAAGTTTATAAACAAGAACAACAATGAGTCTTCTTGGGAAGTCAGATTCACACCTAGTTGGCATTTCTTGTATTCTCTTTTGCAGTACTAAACAGTCATCGTAAGCACCTAAGCACTGCAATAACTGTTCTGTGGCAGGGAAAAAATTTTTTCCTGCTATGTTGGTCCTTGAAGTTAGAATATGAATACTTATTCCATGACATCAGAAAATCCCAGACAACAATTCGAAATGGTTGAAAGCTCTACAAACATAATTAATTATCGCTTCATAATTAAACTGAAGTTTATATAATATTACTAGCTTAGTTGATAGTTATGGTTTCCAAGGGATACTTTTACATGCTTGTAATCAGGTTGAGCCCAGTTACAGCCTATTATACTTTGTAGTTTGGAAACAGTTTATACACTTCAATCTAGTAACACAGATCTATTATTTTACTATAGCAACAAGAACACTTCTTTAATTTTTATCTAGTTTTGTTTACCTGAGCTGAGAAATCAATGAGCTTTGGTAGTAGTAATTTTGTCCCTTCTGTACTCTTCAGAAAATCCAGTAAGCTTCCTGCGTGGATTAAGCAAGTATATTGGCAAAAAATACAAATAAAACAAGTGTTCTGATCATTTAGTTTTCCAGATTGTGCTAAAGTATGCAATATTAGATTATGTCTTACTGATTAACCCACAGGTGACTGAATTTGGACCATTATGGATGACTGCAAATTGTGAACTTTAATTTATTTTAATTTATGAAGGATAGTTTTGTCCAGAAAAGAACCAACTTCCAGGATGAAAAGCCAACAGTTCTACCAAGATTCAGAATTTAATGTAGATTGACTCTTTACTTCAAATCTAATGACTGTTAATTATAAATAATATTTTTGACATAACATTCAATAACGCATACCTTTTGCCATAAATTCTGCTATAATGTAAATAGGTTCTTCTTTGGTGACTACAGCGTATAGCCTGACCAGCTTGTCATGCTGAAGTGTTTTCATCAGGTTGGCTTCTTCCAGGAATGCTTGGACAGACATAGTACCAGGTTTCAAAGTTTTAACTGCCACTTTGGTGTTGTTATTATAATAACCTAGAATGACATTGATAAGGTGAATCCAAAAATAATTACAATTATTTATATTCAATTAATACATATCTACTTAAATATCCAGACGTGATGCTTTTATTATGCTGTATATATGCAGAAGTCCAACCTTATCCAGCCTGGTGTTTTCCACATGTTAATTGAGCTGGAAGAACAAATTTGAATCTTGCATTTACTAATGCAAAGTTTGCTATTCATCGAAGCAACTTTTTTTCAGGCTTCAATGTGATACAGAAAAAAAGATGCTGCTACTTTATTTTAGCCATACTCCCAAATCATCACTATAGAAAATTGGAGGATGAATGGGTCTATAAGAGCTCATTAAATTCTTAAATAGCTGAATATTACACCTAAACAAAAAGAAAGAATATAATACTCATAACAAATTCATATTTAATGATATCACAAAAATCCCCAAAAAACTGTATACATTTAATTTCTTTTATATTAGGAAGATACTGAATTCTTCAGAGTATAAGATGCTCTGAAGTATAAGACACACCTAGCTTTTCGGGAGGAAAGCAAGAAAAAAAAATATGCCTCTGCGTCTCAGAAATTTACCTCCTTGCAGAAAACAGCAAACTGTCGAGGAATAAACTTCAACAGACCAGCCATCTGGCTGGCATTCTGTGGGGGTGTCCCAGACTGGATGGAATGATGGGCAGCCCAAATTTCGCCATCTCGCAGCTGATGGGCAGCTCGTGATGGCTCCCTGCCTCCGCTTCCCCTGAGAGTCACATACTGTGTTTTGGGCTCAGCGGATGGCTGGCTGGGTAGGCGGGGCTCCGCCTTCCAGCTGGGCTCTCACTAGCCAACTGGGTCGAAGGCAGCCTGGTCTTCTAAGACCTCATTGATGGGTTTGTATATCTGCTGGGGGGGGGGCATGCATGATGATTGGTGGAGGGTTGATCATGGTTTGGTGCGGGGTATTTAAAAGCTGTTCACTCTAGCTGACATTTGCCACTGACTTTAAATCTGCATGTATAGAATTAGCTCACATTCCGTCCACTGGAGATAAATAAAAGAGCAACCACAGGTAACCTCTTGGTCCTTTTATTTGCATCTTAACCAGCTGATAGGACAGGTTTTGAGACAAACAAGCCTGGTCAGGTTCAGCACAGCCTAGAGTAGCACAAACAGCTGATTGCCAGTTGGATCAGCCTCCCAACGATCAGCTGTTTCAGGCTGCAGGAATTGCCATCGCCTATTGCCACCCCTATGCAGCCCATTTTCGGCCTACACATCCCATTTTAGGGCGCCGTGCACC
>JANHFR010001548.1:168095-181341 GCA_032468015.1 Mimophis mahfalensis | reverse complement strand
CCTGGTGGGAGTCGAACCTGCACTAATTGCAGGCAGCTGGTAGTACTTAAGGAGGCATTACCCCCTTACACCACCACGGCTGAAGGTTGAGAAACAGGCTGGCCAAGGTTGAGAAACAGGTTGCTGGAACTGTTATAAGTCTTCTTGTCCAGATTCCAGAAAAAATGATCTGATCCATCACAAAAATTAGCAGGTTTTGATGCTGCTCACCAGTACTGGAAAACTCTTTTCAGGATTCACACCTTGCACGGTATCTGTTAGGCCTCTCTGTTTAAATGAGGCAGGGTTTCCTCCACTGAAACTGTGGTGCTCTTTGTCAGATCATTTGGTGACTGGCTGCCATTTGAGAGCTTATAAGGGAGGAAAAGGAGATTTTCTCCAACTAACAAACATTGAGCTTAAACTGGATAAATGGTCTAGATGAGGATCCCCAGCCTGCGGGCCACAGCCCACTACTGGGCTGCACCCACTGGCCATATGAGATGGCTGGCACACATGCATACGCACATACAGCCTCACCCATGTGAGCGTTGTGAATACTCGCGGCCCCACTCGCAGCCCAATGGCATGAGTGTCATGGGCGCTCATGACCCACTTGTGCAGACACTGCATGCACGACCCCACTTGCACAACTGTACACACATACATGTGCGCATGCGCCTACCTCTCCCACAAAACCGTGTTTTCTTTCCCCTCCCCCCCCCCAGGCCGCCAACCCAGAACTTTTGTCTAGAGATTAATATATAGAACACCTATTCCACTCTTATGAACCAATGTATTTCAAAATGTACACCATAACTTACATATAACTTCTTGAATTCCTCATACTTTACAACTTGACTACATATTTCCATCCTACGTGTACCATAGTATTGTGTTTCTTTTATATATTTTTTGCTATACTGTTCATGTACTCTTCCATATACTAAATAATAAATAAACAAACAAATAAAATAAATCTTGCAGTAGTCTTTTATGGACATGTGTTTATTTTTCAAGATTTTTCTTTAAAGTTGGCCAGTGCTGAAGGTTGCTTGAAAGTCAAGAAATGCAGTTGACAGTTTGGCACATCAAATTCTCTCTTCCATTAGTTGTCTGATGATGGAAGATTGGTCATGGCATCCTTGGGTTGGGTGGAAATGGGGTGCTGTTCCTTAGTTATCTGTTCCTGCTGCTTCTGGAAGTAAATTGAATCATCCTCAGGAAGACCTTTCCAATGATTGATAGAAGGCTTATATACCAGTAGCTTTGGTACTAGAGCTGTCATCTTTCTTCCAAGTAGTGATGTGCATGCTCCTTTCCATGGAATGGAGAGCTTTTCTGAGTGCCAAATGAGTCGTAACAGTCAATGCAGTCATTGAGTCGGATAGTTCCCACCAATTCTGAGTGCTTCGGCCTTGACTTCATCCATTCCAACTTTTTAACCTTTTATCAGTAGTTTTATTGCCATTTTCTTCACCTATCGTGGGCTCTGCAATCAAGGTCTGCTTTTTCTGGTGCTGGATCGAGTACTGGATTTTACTGACGGTCCCCAGCAGCTCTTTATAATTGCATTGTTATTGAAAAATAAATCTCCTGGAAATTAGTCATTTGAAGATCTTACAATATCCCATCTGCCTGGTTGATTTAGTCTCTCCCTGTTGATATCTGAGTGGTAACAAACACATGGTACTTGTGTTTTTGTTAAGCCGCTTCCAGTTCTGGGGTCATGGAGTTCCAGTCTGCTTTATGCCCTGCCATTGTTGTTGCTAGTTGCAAAGTCGTGTCTGACTCATCACGACCCCATGGACAATGTTCCTCCAGGCCTTCCTGTCCTTCACTATCCCCCGGAGTCCATTTAAGCTCACGCCGATTGCTTCAGTGACTCCATCCAGCCACCTCATTCTCTGTCATTCTTTTCTTCTTTTGCCCTCAATTTTGCCCTCAATTTTTCCCTTTTCTTCTGAGTCCTTTCTTCTCATTTGGTGGCCCTGCCATTAGCTAGCGGCATATTTCACATTTTTATATTAAGCTTTTCAAAAATTAGTTATATTGATGAATGTTTACACAGTTAAAAATATAAACATTAAACAATATAGAAAGAAAAAGGTGTTAAAGAAGAGAAAAAATAGACAACTGCTTTTAATAGATTTTTAGATAAAGATATAAAACAAAAGATGAAGAAAAAACAACTGTAGAATAAAAACATTATAGATTTTTAATGTTTTCTCCCATTCCTTTCCATTTGGAAATGTTTCTCCAGCTGCTAAACAAAATATTAACATGGAGTTAATTGTTACCTGTTTTAAGTTATTTTGTCACTTTTACTGATTTTGATTTCTAATTCAGTGTAATGTAGACACTACCACATTATAACATATATCTCAAATTGTTGTAATGCGATAATCTCAAGCAATGAATTCCTTCTTGCCAACATGGTGTTCAGCGTGTCCATTCCAAGTGGCTGTGCAGATGTCCACTTTTGGTACAATAAAATAATAGTTTGTTATGTAACTAACTCTTTGGCCAGCTGCAAACTTTCACTAGCATTCTGGCTAAGTTATCTGCTAGGATTGGCACATCAGATGCCCCAAATTTGGCAGTATTTCTATGTATGATTAGTCTGCTGTCCGTGGATTAATGTTTGCAGATGGTCTCAACTATGGAATGATGTATACAAGGAAATCTTGTTAATGCAAACTACAGCTTCAATATTAAACCAAGCAGATAATTCTGATAGTCTTAAAACTCTAATAGAATGATTTGGGATTTGAATTCTAGGAACCTCACAAAAATTTTTTGTGCCAGAGTTCTCTTTAAATCTGTTTCAATAATTCACCAAAAATGGATCACGAAGGTAATCCACAAGTGGCTCTAGATTGCACTAAAATTATACCATATAAACAGTACCATTTGTAGATGATGTGGATGCAACTGCCAGCAAATGGGTACATATTATTATGCTAGATGATGGCCATGCCTAATCTGTCAATTCTTTTAGTTGAAATTTCTAATAAAACTGGGGGAAAACATCCCAAAATTCTTTTTAATGAATGCTGTTGTTAGTTTATCATCTATTTTCCTAATCAACTAAGGTTTGTTATTGCAAAATTCTCAAAACTTGCCACTGACTCAGAAGTACTTATAAATGTGGGCATCTAACAGATTCAAAAATGTTGTAATTGCACAAAAGGGAGCTTTTAAAAATTCTACAGTACAGCAGAAGTAATTGGTCACCATTGCATTAACTTATATTGCTAATGCTTTATGCCTTAGAAGTCTCATTCTGGACAAAAATATTGAATATTTATTAGAACAAATTATATGGTTACCCATCTCATGGTAGCAACTCTGGCTAACTAACTAATAATTTTTTTTTCAAACAATTACAGTAACAATTAATATTCAATATGCCAATTGTTCAAAAAATCCACATTAAACACTAAACAACAGGGCTCCTCGACCCCAATATCTGAGGGAAAAGTTAGGCCTTTAATGTCTTACTAAAGGCCAACAAAGTCAGGACTGTCAGAATCGTGTGTGTGCATGTGTTTAAAAGTATGGCTACCCTGTTAGATCTGGTGGTGAGAAGAAATAACTGGAGGCAAAGAGTCCTGCAAACAATCTGGCCCTGGATGAGGGACAGAATCCCGTTTGATTCAGCAATGATTTCTTCCGGACAGGACGGGATTACTGCTTATTTCAGAACAGATGAAAGACCTCCTCTTTGAAGAAAGTGTTCACTTCACTTCGCCTCATTTGAAAGACTCTTCTTTTTTAAGGGTCCCTTGTAAGAGGCTTCCTTTTAGTGGGATCAAGGTGTAGGTACCCATAGCTATTATTTATATTCAAGAAACGTCACAGGCTGGTCTGTCCCCATAATGGGATATTTTAAATGGGGAGGTATTGGGGTTACTGGTTTTATTTTTAATTTGTTTGTCGGGCTAATGATTGTTTAATTAATTTTAAATTTTGCATTGTGTGTTTTTAATGCCCTGTAAACCGCCCCGAGTCCCACGGGAGAAGGGCGGTATATAAATGTAATCAATCAATCAATCAATCAATCAACTTCTAACCTTTTATGTGCTTCATTTAACTGAAACAATAGGCTCTTTCGTACAAAGTACAAACATTAACCAGTTAAAAATACCTTCGCCAAGCAGATAAATCAACTTCCAGGATACACAATAAACACAATTACAAAGTAATTAACTAAAAACAGTGTAACTTGAAACATGCTATGCCTTAAACTCCTTTTCTAAAGACAAAAAGAATGGAGACTATTCATAACCCCCAAAGGAATGCATTCCACAGTTAAGAGTCACACAAAAGAAATTTCTCCCATATTGCACCACAAGAATGATTCCGAAAATAAGGTGAATGGATCTGCTCATTAAAAAGAAGGATAAAGACAAAAACTTTTATGGCTTTAAAGTCCAAATACTACTAGCTTAAATTCTGCCGAGAAATCAATTGGGGATTGCCTCAAATA
The DNA here is from genome assembly GCA_032468015.1 of Mimophis mahfalensis. Lineage (NCBI taxonomy): Eukaryota > Metazoa > Chordata > Lepidosauria > Squamata > Mimophis > Mimophis mahfalensis. The sequence goes on along the minus strand of JANHFR010001548.1, from coordinate 176,870 downwards.
TTTAAGCCCAGGCACAAGGTAATACAAAAACTAGCAACATTAGCAGTCTGCCACATTCTGTACTATTTTCATTTTTGAGACTCCCTTCACAAGTACTATATTAATAGGAATATTTACAGGATTTCTTAAGGCAATTGTCAACGTTTGTAAAATTTGATCAACTTCAAAAAATAAATTTAAGCTAATGTATAACTATTACCTGATACTGCCAGGAAATCATCAATGGAAGTGATGTCATCCACAGCATCTGTTAACACACGCACTTGCTTTTCCCACTGTTCTTTAAACAACTCCATGTTTTCTTGAGCCAGTTTACTTTGTGGCTTGGCAGCCAAAGCCAATGCTGCATTAATTACCTGCAAAGCAAAAGGTCTACAGTTGATTTACCAATTTTCACACCATGCCTCGTTTTCGATGAAACTGACAAGTCAACCAGCAACGTGATCCAATGGGATGGAGTGCTGAGAAAACCAAGTAATTCAGTCAAGCTAACTAGAGACAGATCATTTCCCAATTGCTAACGCCTATCTTATACTACCTTACACTTATTTTATTTTAAAACTATAGCCCACCTTTTCAACAGGGCAGCTAACGAATCAAATGCAAAAGAACCCAAACTCTCCTTCCTATGATAATAAATTTTGGTTTCCTCAAGATATTTTGGAGGGCTTTGTGGGCTTATGTCGGGCGCAATCAGCCAGAACGACTCACAAATAAGCCCAAGTAGATACTCTATTGCTGATCCGTTATATTACAAGAATCTCACCAGACTGACTGCCTTCCCCTTGGAAGGGGCAGCGGTAGACCTAAACGGTTCGTCCTTACAAATTTTCTCCCCGAAATGACCCTAAACTATTATGTCTCTTTAGCCTTCCTGGAGGGCTGTGATTCCACTACAACTTCTGTGGTGTGGTTGTAGCAATCTGTTGGTTGTTTTTGAGATGTTTCTGATGTACAGTACCGTTATCTTTTTCACAGCTTGTGTTGTAGTGGATAGACTGGTGAAAGCGTTCACACACATGTATTAGGATTTGGTCCTTGAATAGAATGCAGTCAAGTGATAGAAGTTCAAGCTGATAGAAGCTGTAACTGGCTATCAGTGTAAGTGATTTGTACTTGTCAGGGAATGAAATTGGCTTGCCATGACCATATACTCCCTACTATAAATCCCATTAATTGGGGAACTATAATACCCTAACTAGCTGAAGTTTCTGAATGCCATTCAAAGGGCGTCTCAAGTACTATACTTTAATAGTACTACTCAAGACTCATTCCTTCAAGTAAGACAGTGTTTTCTGCCAGCGGCTTCATTTCCATATGGATGAACTCTTAGGAATAAAGCAAGCTTTGGGCAGGGCCGAAAAAGAAAAAAAGAAAAAAGAAAAGAGACGGACGGACACTGATTTTCCATGATACATTTTTTATTTTAATAATACCCTTTTCTCTTTCTTTAGTAGTAAGCTTCAAGAAAAGCATAAGGAGCTTTTATGAGTGATACCATCTCTAATAGTGGAGTCCTGAAATAGTGGGTTGCACACAATTAGCCTGAGAAGAGCTATAGGTAGCTTCTCCCTATGTTGCAATGTTCAAAACTATATTGTTCCTGCTGGATCTAGCATGCTATTAAGTTAAATGTTTTACACTTTTTAATAAATTACTCCTAGAAATATCCAGCTTCTTGAATACAGCTGATAAATGTATTTTTTACAGCTACGTGATTGAGCTTCTGTGTTCTATCTAAAAATCAACCTACCCACAAAATTGTTCTTTCAGACAATAAATTAGATTTTTCTAAAGGTACTTATATTCCACAGCTCTGATATAAAATTGGAACGTGATAATAATGTATCAAGCTTGCAATTTACCTGAGGACACAGTGCTTCAAGCTGACTTGCTGACATATGAACCAATTTCACACCTTCTTCGTTATTTGAGATAGAACAGGCCAAGTTGGCAACCTGGTTAAAAAAAAACACAAACTGATTAAATTTGTATACCATCTTTCCACTAAAATGGTCTTCAGGGTAGCTAATAACAACATACAGGTAAATTTAAAAATGTAAACATACATTCATAACATTATAAGACTGGTGTCCTGTAATTTTTTTCATAAGAATCTAATAAAATCTTTAAATTTTTTTACAATTATTCATGTAAATTCGGCAATGAGGACTAGCTGGTAACTGAACAGATTCAATGACCTTAATTTTGCCTACTGTACAAATGAAAAACAACTTTTAAATATGTAAATCATCATCTATTTAAGGAATGCTTAAAGTTCTTTACAACGTAACAAGATTAGCATTTAGCATTTTATGCTCTATGTTCACTTTGATTTTTTTTGGCTGCTTGTGCAAGATCGCAATCTAACTTAGCACAGTACACGTGAACCCAGTCATTAATTATGTTTAAGATCTGCTCACCATTTACAGTTTTCTGAACTATACAACTTGTGTAGCTACCTTTGTGAATTTCACTAAACAAATCTGCTGCTGAAGCCTTTTTGTGAAACAGCCGACTAGTGATAAATACAGAGAGGGAATGAGGAATCAAGCACCGTTGCGCTATGGAGGGCTGGCAAATGTGGGAAGGTGGAACAGAAGGCTCCGAGAGAGGAAGAACCTGCAATGAACCACCTGCGAGAATTCTACTGACCCCCTGAGGTAAAAATACATGGAAAAATTCTACCCATAATTGTGGTTAACCATTTAACTTCTCAGAGGAATGTTACCACATTCCTGATCACCTCCTATGCACCCAACTTCAATGCAGGAGACCATACCCTGCTGCCAACTGGCAGAAAGATACCACAATCAGCTGTTTCTAGGCGATATTTATTTATTTATTTATTTATTCATTCATTTATTTTTATTTTTATTTTTAAATTTAATTTAATTTAATTTAATTTAATAATTTAATTTAATTTAATTTATATACCGCCCTTCTCCCATGGGACTGAGGGCGGTGTACAGGGCATTAAAATAAATGTACAAGTTAAAACAGAATTAAATCAGACACGCCCTCACAAACAACACACAATTAACCCCCCTCCCCAGTCCAGTCCGGCCAAAGAGAATAACCAAGTTTTTAGATCCCTGCGGAAAGAGGAGAGGTCTGGGGCCGTCCGGAGTTCGGCGGGAAGACTTGTGCTGCTGTCTAGGGACAAGTCTCTCCAACTGTTTTCTGGGATCATAGTAAAAGGTCACACAAAGTTGTGTTATTTTTTTAAGTGAAAGTGTTTTATATTTTGGAGCATGCTTTCATAGGGCATTCTATAATGTTTATGTATATTAATTGGCAAACATATGACAGCTTGCTACTGAAAGCCTTCATAGAAATGCATAAAAGTGGCATAAAAAGACAAGAACAGTGTGCCTGCCCCTCTGGGAATTGACAATCTTTTCCCTCCATTTTAGCAGTAATTCCCAAGAAGTTAAAGCTGACTAGCAAACCAGATGGATCTATCAGCAGAAGAAACAAGGCCAAATATAAGCCTATCTGAAACAACCCACACTAACCATTATCAAAGTAACAACCCAACCTCCCACAAGGGGAGCTCTTTAAGAACATTATTCAGGAGTACAAATGCACAGCAGCAATGCAAAACACCAGAAAAAGAACACTGCCACACAATATATCCCAACAAAATGGAATACCAATGCAGCTTTATCCTGACCACTCAACTACTACAGCGCAACCAACACAATGAAAAGGATAACACTACCATAGATCAAAACATCTCAGAAACAACCAAGATGCTATTACAACCACATGGCATTACCATAGCACACAAATCAACTAAAGCCCTCAAAACATTTTAAGTAACCCCAAAGACCCAGTAGCTAGAGAAGAAAAAACTGAAGCCAGCTACAACATACAATGTAAGAACTGTAACAGTAACTATGTAGGACAAACAGGCAGACTTTTAGCAGTATACTTTATTTATTTATAATGGGATTTATATGCCGCCCTATCTCCCGCAGGACTCAGGACGGCTCACAGCAATAAAACCATCAAAATACATACAAAAATTTAAAATAGATTAAACTAACAATCCCATTACTATCAAATTTCAGATTAAAATTTGGATTAAAACTAATAAAATCCCCCCTTCAGTCCAGGCCAGCTTGATGGAATAAAAGTGTTTTCAAGTCGTGATGGAAGGAGCGGAGGTCGGGGGCCAACCGGAGCTCCCAGGGAAGTTGATTCCACAGAGTGGGTGCAACCATAGAGAAGGCTCTCCCCCTGGGGGTCACCAGACAACACTGTCTGCCTGACGGCACCCTGAGGAGGCCCTTTCTATGGGAACGCACTGGGTGATGGGAAGCTGTTGCTGGCAGCAGATGTTCCCGCAAGTACCCCGGACCTAAGCCATGTAGGGCTTTATAGGTGATCACCAGCACATATATACCATGAGCACCAACTGATAGTCAGAAAATAACTCTTTAATCTCACACGACTACATGGACACATTCAACCATAGCCGCCCTGAGTCCTTCGGGAGAAGGACGGCATACAAGCCTCAATAAATCTCAAATCTCAGAATTTCAACTGGAAAACTGAGCATCTTAAATCAAACTTCAATCCAAAACACTATGGAATTCCTGCAAGCTTGGCATCTGCCATCAATAGGCACATAGAAATAAACCAGATTTACACACCATTCATAAGAGACAGTGAAAACATTCTTCTTTGTCTGGCATTCATTCTTCTTAGACAAAAGTGACAACTGACAACATCAGATAAGCAGGAATTAATGTCAGACAATCACATAGAGAACAATAACTTAATCAAGAAACTACCAAATAGAAAACCACATCCCACCAATACTGGCAGTACAAGCTACTGTATATAAACAAAGAGGAAACCCTATACTCATTCACACTAATGATGTTATCTAGTTGGGTAATAAAACATGTGAAAGCAAACAACCAACAGAAGAGAGCACCAAGGATTCCCTGAACTACATATATTCCCCTTTATTGGCAGATGGCCTTTACTGAAGATTTTTCTCTCTCTCCTCCCCCACCAGTAACAAGACAAGCAATTAAAATGCATTTAATATGTTTTAATTAGAGGGAATATTTAGTGTCATGGAACCAAAGTCACAGGAGCCTTTCTACTTTTTGGGTGGTATTTCTTGCAGTTCAACTATCCCTAGGGATAGGAAAAACACTTCAAACTGAGAGCAAAATCACACAAAATTAATTATTTTTGGCATTTATTTACATTGTGTTTTTATCTTGTTTGTCACATTTTGAACTGTCCAGAGTCAGTCTAGTGTTGCCAAAATCAAATAAGCGAATAAATCAAAATGCTTACAACATTATAAAATGTGAAAAAGTGTTTGTACTCAAAAAGCAGCAGTTTCACAGTCAAACTGAGGTATTTCATGAAGCTCCACGCAAAAAATTATTTGATATAAATGCTTTACATACATCTAAATATTATTATTTCTTAATATTTATATTTTTGCTATGATCCCCGGATATAGGATTTGGGCTTTTTGCATGATTCTACCAGGATCATCCTACACAGATCAATTATGCCTCATGTTGACAGAACTGATTCAATTGGTTATTAATAAATTATCAGACTTTCTTTAAAACAAGTGTGCTATGCAACAGTAATATATTTATATGAACTGAATTTTTATTCGCGCCTAAGAACCCAACTATGAGGTAAGGGGCATAGAATAAATAAAGGGAAGGACTATTTAACACAGTGGTTCTCAACCTTCCTAATGCCGCGACCCTTTAATACAGTTCCTTATGTTGTGGTGGCCCCCAACCGTATTTGTACGGGGTGTATGTGATGGGGTTGGCGTGAAAATATGTGTTTTCTGATGGTCATAGGTGACCTCTGTGAAAGGGTCATTCGACCCCCAGGTTGAGAACCGCTAATTTAACACACACAGTACAAAGACAAGCGGGAGAGATAAAACTGGATGGAGGTAAGGAAGAGATAACTGGACCAAGGAAGACTGGAAAGAGAAGCCTTTAGTGTTCTAAGACAGTTAAAGTCACGCGGTAAACAGCATCTCCCAGGCTCCAGCTAATTATCAGGCTTCTCTGTTCAAAGTCTCAATCACAGTTCCCCCAGATTCATAGGTTTTGAAAAAACAACAAACCCCCTAATCTGAAAAGGTATTACAAGCCTTCCGATTCCAGCCCCCATCCTCCCCCCTTGAAAAAAAAAGAATAGGAGAAAATACTTTTGTTACTTTGAAATGTCTAGAAAATTTTACATGTTTATTCACTATGCATGGAATTCTACTTTGGAGTCTGAAACTAAGGCGATGGAAACTTGCTCCTTTCAGCAGAGGCATACATTTTTGGCACTTTTGGGGATGGAAAAAGTGTGTCTTATACTCTGAAAAATACGGTATATGTTATTCAGTCTTAGGACAATAAACTTCATGAAGATCTGGTTGTCTTTGTTCCTTGATACAAATATGCAAACAAGATAAAAGAATCAAATCATACACCCCATGCACCAAAGGAAGGCAGAAGGTAGAACAGGATTTACTAAACCAAGAAGAATTTATTACTAAACCAAGAAGAATTTATTATTAATCTACTTATTTCCAATCTGTCATAAATCATATTGCTAAGACGAAGAAAACTGAGGTAGGGGATTAAGAAGAGATTTCTGTACATGAAAAGACTCTATTTCCTTAATCTCCAGTACTAAAAATAAATTTCTGGGCTCCAATACTAAAGTCTAATTTTGTGTTTTCTGTCAAGCACTGACTGATGGATTTTAAGGTTCTCGTAAAAGTAAATAAGAAAGTCATTTGCCATCAGTCTGCATTCTGTCTATCCTGTCATGCACTGTTTTATGAACTAGGAAGGAACATTTATAGAAACCAACGACTAAAACATTTTTCACAGTAGAGAAGAGAGATATGTACTTTTATGAGAACTTGCCTAATCCAAAAATAATTAATAACTTGGAATAGGGAAATGCTTCTTATAATGCAGACAAGGCAAATTAAATTTCAATAGAGTTCTCTAATAATGCTTTTTGTCAAATTTGTAATTATGCTCTCAGAATCTGTCCATTACATTTTAAGAGGCATGGATGGCCTCGGGCTGACTACTGCTGCTACCAATAGACTGATGAACAAGTTTTCTATTTACTTTCATCTTCCCAGATATAATAGTAACAAATGGATAAGTATAAGTGCTTTTGTCTAAAGTATTTTGTGCCAATTAGAGCTAATGTGTTGGATAATCTAGAATGTGATCCAGTCCAAGTGCAGATCAAGTCTTTAAATTTTGCTTTGAAATTAATTAACAATTACAAAGGAATAAGGAATTAGGGTGAAGTGCAAAGACATCTTAACTGTGAATTTATTTGCATAAAATGCATTATGGTTAACTATTTGAGTAAGCAAGTGGGTTTGGGGGTTTGTTTTTTTTTGGTGGTGGTGGTGGTGAGATTACATTTCCAGGATATAATACACTCTATTCCCAATCGACTGTAAAAATCAATTGTCAAAAAGGGCTACTAGAGCATTAAGTTCTCCAAACCCATCAGGTTGATTTTTTAAAGCTGTAACTCAGTTATTGGCTATCCTTTGTGGAAAAAGCTAGATTGAAAAAAGAAACTTTTATACTGCTTATAGAACACTTAGAGTAAATGACGTTTCTCAAGGACTGGATTTTCAGCTACCCTATCTTTAAACTTTTGGGCTAAGATAAACAAGTCGGGCATATGTTTGCTTACTTGAGAAATGATGAATTAAAAATTTGTTCATCATCTTAAGCTGTTTTGAACACTTCACAGTCATTTCTAAATTCAGAGATTTGTTCAGAGATTTGTTATTTACTTTAAAACCCTACACTAAAATTACATGAATGCTTACGCTTTAAAAGCAAGATAACTATTCTATTATAAATATTCATAGCTGTCATTTCAGTCGCGCCCTGTATAAACTATGTATTTTTCTCAGGGCTTCAGAAAAGGTATTTTCAAATTTCTTTCCACAACACAGAAATAAACTTGAGATAATTCACTGAAAGAATTTCGCAACAGGCAAGATAAAATAATGCTTCAAAGAAGGCATAATTTACTTCCCACAATGCCCATGTGGCATCTAGATTTAATTATCACAGTACCTCAATCAGTTTGTTGGCATGTTCACGGAAAACCTGTGCATATTCCTTAACTTCTTTCTCATTCCCATTTTTAGCAGCTTCAATCAAAACAAGGAGTGGCACATTTGTTTCCAGAAAAGAATCTGAAACGTGGTCCATAACTGCTTTACGGAGCTAAGAAGAAAAAAATCAAAACAAAATTAAGTTGTTCAACAAGGCAAAATGCTATTTCCAACTTCTGCCATTACTAAAATACACTTTACCGGTGATCCTTCTATTAAACTTATGTGACCTTTCATGGAGCATAATTATTTCAATGTAGGTGGGATTTTGTTTTTGAAATCTTGAAAAATTACTTAATTAACTTTCAGAACAGACCTAGATCAAAACACAAGTTCAGCTTCCATTTTGGTGTGACCAAGGACAGAGAGATAAAACTGTTTTAACTAATGACTCTAATGATTAAAAAAAAACAACTAATGATTTTATATACAGTGGTCCCTCGAGTTACGAATAACTCGACATACGATGATTTCGAGTTACGAATGGGGAAACCGCCGGCGCTTTTAGCCGCGGCTTCCCCGACTTCCAAATGACAGCCGCTATTTCCTCAACTTACGACCTGGTCCTGAACGGCTAAAAAAGATATTTTTTAAAAAAATTTTTGTTGAAA
>JANHFR010001548.1:151144-162639 GCA_032468015.1 Mimophis mahfalensis | reverse complement strand
AAAGGAAAGGAAAGGAAAGGAAAGGAAAGGAAAGGAAAGGAAAGGAAAGGAAAGGAAAGGAAAGGAAAGGAAAAGAATACCCGGGTAATGCCGGGTAATCAGCTAGTCTATATCTATAAAAGAGAAGTGTTAGGTGTCGGTGTGGGTATGTCCCAAATAGGCTCTTTCACCTGTGCACCAAAGTGGCCCAAACTTGACAGGCCCCTATTTTGAACTCAGGAGACAAGCACTGTGGGTGGGTCAGGAACATGGTTGACCACTCTTTGTCCATGAAAAAGGGTGCCGAAGTGGACACCCCCACACCCCTACAGCAGGAAACCTGTACTGAGCATGTGCAGATGGTTACCAGGCAAGGCATGCAAATTGCAGGCTCTCCAGCCAATAGAGGCAGGCCATGCAAATTGGGCAGAGAACACTGGGAATTGTAGGCTGCACCATTTCCTGCTTAGGCCAAAAATATTTGGGCAAAGCCAGGTTATCAGCTAGTAATTAGATATATTTTATATCTATATGTATCAAGCAAAGAGTAGAATTAATATTAATGTAACAAATATGGCTGTAAATTTTGTTATTGCACAAGATATTTGTACCGAGATGACACAGTTTAATGAATGATGAATTGTTTGTAAAATAAAATAAAAACTTATACAAAAAACCCCCATGCATTTATTTAAATGCTGGCTTTCCCTACCCACTAGCCCCTATAAATACTATATAAAAATATAAAATATTACACACGCACACACACACACACACACAATTGTTGTAATTTTTTTTAAGATTGTCATTAATTAGAAATGGTTTTCCCATATTTTAATTCTTGGAAGGAAGGAAGGAAGGAAGGAAGGAAGGAAGGAAGGAAGGAAGGAAGGAAGGAAGGAAGGAAGAAAAGAAAAAAGGGAGGGAAAGGAGAAAGAAGGAAGGGAAAGTGAATGAGATATGGATGGATGGATAGAGAGGGAGGGAGGGAGAGAAAAAGGAGAGGAAGGAAGGACCACAAACCCTGGCACTAGATGCAGCTTCAGGGGATGCCTTGAAACAGCACAGCAACCCAGGGCCAGAAGGGATCTAGTCGAACCCTCTGCTACTGCAGGAGACCTTATATCATCTTGGTTATTTTGGTGCCTCCAACACAGAAGAGAAATTCCCAGAAATCCCCTGGCATTGAGAACCTCTCCCACCTAGTAAAAAATAAAACCTAGAGCAAAAAATTCATGCCGTATTAAAAAGAAGAAAAGGGGGCTGCTGTGTATTGTTCATGGACTGCTAAATTGGCCACACTCACCCAGTCACATGAGCACATAACCATGCCCACCAAGCCACGCCCACAGAACCAGTAGTAAAACATTTTGAACCCCACCACTGCCACTACTCCACCAGCCAAATCTAAAGATTCAGATTTAATAGTATTTTTTCCTGAAAAGTACTGCATATTCAAAATTCTAAAAAACTGAAAATTCTCAATATATTATCTGCCATAAATATCTGATCAAAAATTCTACATGTTAGGTGAAAAGGAAGTAATTTCCATGAGAAAAATAGGCATAGAAAAAGTAGCATAGTTACTTACACTGCTAAATCATAAAAATAGTTTTAACATCAAGCATGCATATACATATAAATACTTACACACAGACACACACAAATATAAAAAATTACAGGTTACTTTACAAGTTAAAACATTATAGCAGTGATAGAATATAGCAGTGACAAAATATAAAGTGTGAAGTTAGGTCCTATTAGCATTAATTCTTATTAACTGGGAATCATGTTTCCATGTTGCCAAATTTGGATAAAACTATATTACCATTTCCAAATCAAATATTTACTAGGTTATTCACATTATTTGAACTGATAACTGCAAAGCCAAGCATGCAGTTAAATTCTACTGCCTGTGGCTCACTCTTCAGTTCAATTTACCTATTTAATAAGTAAAGTTGGTACTGTCCTGTACATTTCCAGGGACTCAGTCATTTAGAACAGAATCCACGTATGTATTGAGTATGTATACATGTTTCTAAATTCTGTCTGAACTACCCAGATGAAGAATCATCAAAGCCCAGAGCAACTGATTTTTACACACTACAATTTTTAAAATCTTGTCTTTTTAATATAAGATATTCATTTATAAATATATTCCCTTAAAAAAACCTGTTTAAGTGAATGCTACTAATTTCTAAAGTGCTATATCATGTGTGAGTTTCTCCCGTTAGTTGTTTTGGGGACAAAGAGTATGTGTTTGTGTGTATGGGTGAGTGTGTGCAATGCTCTTATGTACACCACTTTACAGTTTTCATACAGACTACCAATACAAATACTGAATCACAAAAATCAAAATCTATACACCTTAAGATTGTAGTAATAAGCATGTAATCTACAAGACAGACTCTTGAAAAATCATTCCTATCTCCTGGATGTCAGCTGAAGGATTCTTACTTTTTTTTCCTCTTAGTGGTAGTCTAATCTCACAATTGAGAGTTTGCACTATAGTGCCTTAAACTGCAAAAGCTTCTGGAAAACCCAAACAAAAAGGAACGTCACAGGATGACGTCAGCCTATATACAGTTGTGTGGTAGCAGCACATAAGCAAATGCGTTCTGTACCTTAGCCCTGAAAGCTTTTCAGCAAATGCGTTCAAGCGACTACAGAAGCTTCTCTCCGTGATAAGCTGCCCATCTGCCATCAACAAGTTAAGAGTAAAAAAGCCATAGCTGTGGAAAGCGTTTGCAATTAAGCAGCTGTACAGTATAAAAAAACGTGCCAATCAACTCAGCACTGATTCGGGAATTAACAGATCTGCCACTGGAAATCAAGGTCATGAATTCAAAGGAATATATTGGAAATGGGATGTGAAGCCTTTTTATTCACTCCAAAATCAAAGAAGTAAAGAGAGTAAATGATTTACAGGCTGTCAACGTTAGAGCTTTTTACAGACTCACTGTGTTGAGTCTAAAACTACGACTGAATGCAACCTCCAACGTACTCAAAAGAATGGGTAAGTTTGCATTATTTGACTTGTTTTATAAGATGCAGTTAATTCTAGCTTCTGAAATGCACGTTTAGGAAACAGTACTTTTTTAAGACTGGGAAACTGCTTATCGGTAATTTCAGTTAACTTAGGTTATCTCTACCAAGAATGTATTTAAAACAAGAATTAAAGCAAAACATTTTAATGCATGTCATGATTTGCAGCAATCTTTCTCCTCTTGTTCTGAGCATATCTCTGATAAGAATATCCTATTTTGTTGTTTCCCTGAATTATATTCTGCAGGCTTACATTTCAAGTGGCCATTAGGGGCTCCTATGCTGGCAGCAGTATATGCAATGAGTATTGTTTTTAAAATGCTGCCTGCCTTGGGCACGGCTTGTCCACCAAAATGCCGTTGTGAGAAGCTGCTCTTTTACTGTGACTCTCAGGGGTTTCACTCAGTGCCAAACACCACTGACAAGGGCTGTCTAGGTTTGTCATTGAGGCACAATTTTATTATGGAACTTGAAGGGGATCAGTTTGCAAGCTTCAGTCAACTTACCTGGCTTCATTTAGACCATAATCAAATTGATACAGTAAGAGAAGATGCTTTTCAAGGACTATATAAACTCAAGGAATTAATTTTAAGTTCAAACAAAATATCTCATTTGCCAAACACAACTTTCAGCCAGCTGCTTAACCTGCAACACTTGGATCTCTCTTTCAATCAATTATCTGCTTTGAATCCGGAATTGTTGTATGGCCTTCGTAAACTGCAAACCCTAAGTTTACGTTCCAATTCTCTGAGGACTATTCCAGTCCGCCTGTTTTCAGACTGTCGTAGTTTGGATTTTTTGGATTTGAGCACAAATCGCTTGCGAAGTTTGGCGCGCAATGGATTTGCAGGATTAACTAAACTAAGGGAGCTTCACCTAGAGCACAACCAACTGACAAAGATTAACTTTGCTCACTTCCTTCGGCTAAGCAATCTGCACATGCTCTTCTTACAGGGGAATAAAATTAGCAACCTGACCTGTGGGATGGAATGGACCTGGAGCACTTTAGAAAAACTAGATTTGTCTGGAAATGATATCAAAGCCATCGATACGACAGTTTTTGAAATAATGCCTAATCTTAAAATTCTCCTAATGGATAACAACAAGCTAACCACTCTGGAGTCCAAGGTTTTATATTCACTTAAAACCCTAACGACTGTGGGTCTCTCCAGCAACCCCTGGGAATGCAGCCCCAAAATATGTGCGCTAGCCACATGGCTCAGTGGCTTCCAAGGTCGGTGGGAATACTCCATCCTTTGTCATACCCCAAACCATACCCAGGGAGAGGATATTCTAGATGCAGTTTATGGTTTTCAGCTTTGCTGGAATTTATCGACTGTTGTTACACCCATTGCTACAACTCTCAGAGCTCCAACAACCGAATATACAAAGCGAATAAGCTCCTCAAATTTCCATGTGGGAGATAAAGAAATTTCAACCACCACAGGCATAACCTTTACCACAGAAGAGCAGATGCCCGAACCAAACAATGTCATCTTCACCCAGCAGGTAATTACAGGAACAATGGCTTTATTATTTTCTTTCTTTTTTATCATTTTTGTAGTGTTCATCTCCAGGAAGTGCTGTCCTCCCACATTAAGAAAAATTAGGCAGTGTTCAATGATTCAAAGCCACAGGCAACTGCGATCTCAAACACGGCTGCATATGTCAAATATGTCAGACCAAGGACCATATAATGAATATGAACCTGCCCATGAAGGACCCTTCATCATCATTAATGGTTATGGACAATGCAAATGTCAGCAGTTACCCTATAAAGAATGTGAAGTGTAATATCTACAGGTAATCAAAGAACACAAAGGAGATAAACTTATTTTAAATTGCAGGGATCTGATACATTTTTAAAAAAACTCAAATACTGAGAAAGCCTAGATTTTTCTAAGCAACTTGTTTTGAGTGATGCAGTAGTATTTCAGGGTGGTTTTTTTTTTTTTTAAATAAACCCACAATATTTTCAGTGTTTAAATAACAGTGTTGGCATTACATCTGCATTCCTGATGTTTGGAATCTAAATATGCTCAGCCCAAAATATGTATATTGTTTCATGTTATGTAATTATATGTGTGATTTTTTTATTTTTTTACTCCCAAGCCCCCAGATATAATTTAGAAAAATAATTTGGATGAAAATGTTGTTGGGTATCTATTTAATGGACTTAAGGGGGAATCTTTTACCAAATGATGCATTGTAATTACTAAATTTTACCAACATTTCAGCCAGTTCAGTGTTTCATGCAGTACATACTAACAAAAAAACACACAAAAAGATAATTTTCTTAAAAGATTGTTGTCTTGTGATCTACAGTAGAAAGGTGCAGAAAAAGGATTTTCAGTCTACTACAGCATGGGATTTTAGTACTATTTTAACTCCATAGTAAGAATTCAGAATTCTAAATGTGTTGCAAATTCAGAATATAGCTACTTCAACTTCTGAATAAAGATCACATTCATTACTTCAAAATATTAACCTGCTACAGCTATTCAGTAGCATTTAGTATGGTTCCAAATATTAGATGGGCTTCAACTTTTGTTAAATCTGTCCTGCCTTTAATGGGATACATTTAATACCAAGGAGCAACATATAAAGAAATAAACACTAAGGATTTTTTTTAAAGCAAAAAGCCCTCCTTCTTTTCCTCAAGTCTAACTGACTACTTAATACCAGAAAACTATTTTCTATATTCATTACTATTCCTCTGGCACCGAATTATTCTCATAGATTGAACTCTCAATTACCACTGTAAATTCCAACACTGAATAATTTAAACACCAATCCAATATTCAAGGAGAGAGCTCTACCGATTGCAATATAATTAATTAATTTAATTACACTTGTGGAAAGGGTAAGAACTTTTAAAACTCAGATTGGTATTTTTTTTGTGTGGAGAAATAGTATAATGTCATTTAAAATAGGACAAAATTTCTCTGAAAAGCAAATAATCAGTTCTTGGATCTTAAAAATTCTAGATTTGGTGTTTATGAAGCTTAATTTTACTACACATTTACATACTTTAAATGTAATACAATTAAGAAATAATTTAGTACAATTCTCAAAAATCATAAACACATAATTAAAGGTATATTTTGAAGAAAATGTACATATGTAGATCTAACCATCATGCCAAGTTCAACAATGATAATTGTTAATGGGGAAGAGAAATATTGATGCTTGGATTCTTTAAATCGGTATATAACATTGTATGTTGTACTATGCTGCAAGGTTTTCAAACAAATCATTTTTCTGATGCGTGTGCTATATAAACATCCTTGAATAAATATTGCAAAGGTTTGAACAGGGTGAAAATGATGGAAATTTCAGACTTTAAAGCCAATGCATCAAATCCCAGTACTTGCAAGTTTTATAATCGGCATTACTTTAGCTCAATATATTGGATTGTATTACTTAAAGCTCTGTTAAACCAAACTATTACCGTAATGAAAAGTAGATAAAATCTACAAATCCTCTACATGATAAGCCATTGTCTTTCAGCCATATACAGCATGTTCTATGCATCTGGTAACTAGATTTTCTCTGCATTGAAGCATAATATCTATTAAGAATCTATGTTCCACTTACCAAACTGAGAACTGCCTATGCTTTGGTCTCTATTTCCACCTACTAACATGAACATTCTAACAAAACATTTTTTAGCATGTTAATGACATTTGTATCTCATAAGATACTCCATCAGAATACAGCCCAACATTATTTCATCAACATTACTTAACTACTATATGGAGTTGCAACAACTGGCTTACTAATTGGTGAAAATCCTTTGTTATTACTAACCCTTTTCTTCAGGGCAGTTCACCTAAATCAGGAGATGCTTCAGGAAGTACTAGCAGCTAAAAGATTTATTTTCTCTTATGTCAATCCGTCCTCTTTTCCTTCTGAACTACCTGAAAACACCTAATAATATAACTATCATAGTCATACAAGATTTGAGAATACAAATTTTAGTCTCTTAACTAGTATCTTATATCATCATGCCTAGATATTTGACTGTTTTAATCTAAAGAGAAAGTATAGGGCAATGTTATGCATTAATCCCATAACATCAGTCATACAGGCTGCATGGTACAGTTATATAATTACCAAAGTATATCAGCTGTAGAGCAGTTTGGTTCTAGTTATGTTAATTGGATTTCTCTACTCTACTTTTCCTTATGAGTCTAAAAAGGGGGCATTTTTTAAAGTGACAAAACCAAAAGCTACCGATATCACATTCAGTAATGCAGCAAATATTATTTAAGACTATGACCAGTCCCAATATGTATTTTCACACTGACAGGGTCATCAAATAAGAGTTTCAATTTTTTGCAAAAGCCATAGGCAAAATATTAACATCACCTGATAGCCATTTAAATACAATTTTCAGTGCCCCACCGACTATTACTTATTCATGGGAAGATGGGTATGATACGTCCTTGGCAAAGATGCAAATATTGAATCATTAAATAAAATTTTAAGTGATATGCAAACCTATATGGATTAATTCTAAACTGGTGCTTAATTATGAGGTTACTGATCACCACTCATCCCAAAGCATCATATCCTTCCCAAATGCACCAAAGAAAGCTGAAATACAGATTTTGCCATTTTTATTTAGTAGTTCTTAACAGAATGCTGTCTTGAATTTCTTCATCTTCTATAGTTGATATTTCAAGTGACAGTTACATCAGTCCCAGAAGGAAAACAAATAATGGTCCCGTCACTTATTTTAGCATTGTCTTTGAACATATAAACTATTTCCATTTTTTCAGAAAGTGAAGGTTCCTGCAAGCAAGTTCCTGAATTAAATGCTCTCTGCTACCTATAGGAAGAACAAGTTGTGATGCTTAATTATATTCAATATCACATTCCAGTCCAAGATCAATACAAAGACTGAACTTTATAAGCTTTTACCTGGCATAGTACTGTACTATAAATCCATATTAATTTAATATTGCAGGATCTATTTAGTGGGGAAATTTATTGAGCCATCATATAATATAAATCATCTAAATGAAAAGCAAATAATGGTCATATCTGCATCATCAATTTCAGAGGTATATGCTACACTTCTAATTCAGTTATCATTCTATCTTCCCCCATAAATTTTTAAATGTTGAAAATATTAACAGAAAAATCAAATGATTTCTACTAGCAATATTCCAAGTGCATTTTCGATGGTGGTGGTGGGAAGTTCATAATGCAGTAAGTGCAGTGTACAAAAACATTAAAAAAAATCTATACATTATAAAACTAGAAGCTGACTCTTTCTTGGTGCCCTTTCAAAATAAGAAACTGTGAATTTGATTTTCTTTCTTGGTTATAAGTTTGCCAATATCTTTCCTTATAATACAGGTTGTAGGAAAATCTCTTCTTTGGAATGAGCATATTGTTTTGCTTCCAAGATGCAAATACGATGCCCTCTTGTTTTGGGTATTATCAATGTCATAGTATCATTATATCAATATCAAGTAGACATTCTTTTGTTACTTATATCAGGTGAACAGAAGTTTCCGTATCACAACCCACTAGATTTTTCTTAAGGATGGCAAACTGTAAAGCCCATCCTTTTTTAAATTCCAAGAACATAATATTAAATTTGTATGGGAAGGAGCTCAGCATCATTAAATCAAATACTTTCACAAATTTTCATATTCTTGATATTCTCATCTGCAAATTATTTATGAACCCATGTTGGGCATAACTTCCAGTTTTATGTGCTAAGATTACTGTAGTTTCCTAGGCTGTTTCATAAAATAAAGAAAAAAAATTCAAGATTCTACCATACCATTTTTTTCCTGGCACCTCTGAACTGGGCTCTGCCAAAAGATGTAAGGGAATGTAAAGAGATTAGTTTGATAATCCCATGTTATGAATTTTCTTATATTAATTAGTCACCTGTTACTCAACATTTTACTGAAATCACTACACTGAAAGAGTAGAATCTGAGAAAGAAGCTTCCAGAATAACATTTGAAAAATCTTTTTTTATATCAAACACCACATTTGCCAACATAGTCAAACCTTTCAAACTGATCACTCATACAACAAATAGAATCTCCAGTTCCTCTGCCAGTTTGCATGCAGTCAACAAGGTAAGGCTCATAGCAAATTTAATTTCTAGTCCAAGTGTTTAAATAAGATTTAATATAAACTGTTCCATGTTTAAGTTTCTAAGTATGAGACTTAGCAGTCCACAAAAGGAAAAACATCAAACTGCTCTGAGGCCATTCGAAAGATTTACACAGAAAGCACTGATAAAAAAGTTCAAGAAAAAAACATTTTATAAAAGGTTCAGAATAGTCAACAGATTGTGAAGTCTCGGGTTTTTGTATTTTAAACTATTTCATTCATTAAAAGATACTAAAACATGCAACTTAAGTAGTTCTTAAGCCCATTTTTACTCAAGGGTCTAAAAAAATTGTGCAGTTTAGCAGAAGACCACAATAAAAACTAATTACCACATTTGAATTAAGAAGGAAATCATTTGTGTTAATATATGGTGAGCCTAATGTACATTAGAGATGCTTATCTAGGGTTTTCAATCTAAAATTGAGATTAATTTCTGGGAGAGACCTATATTCTAATATTTAGTCATCTCAACACATAAGTGGCTTTCAATTACCATAATTGCTGAAATTCAGCCAACCTGACCTTAGAGGCTTTTGTTGTAAGAGCACAACACCAATCTTGCCACAAAAATTATCCAGTGTTTTCTAATAAGCATAGCTATTTGTTTATAAGACGAAATTTAGTTTTCCCTTTTCCTTGTACTGCTCTTCACTTTTCAAAATGCCTAAAATCTGCAGTATATTTCAGAAGAGTAGTTTTTCATTCTTTTCAAGGCAGAAAAGTATCTTTGGATTAAAAGACACTTTTGAATACGTGGCTATTATTAATACTGTCCAGCATACACACTGTAGTAGTAGTGCTATTATGTCTCACATTAAATAAGATCAGGATGTTGCAGGAGAGGATGCCATTCCACCAGCAGAAAGTAAACATTTTATTTGTTTATTTTATTGGGATTTTACAGACCAAGAAACATGAATTATTCCATATTATTTGAATGATGAAGCAATTCCTCTCCCCCCATAACTAGATAGCTTTGTTTGATTAGAAGAGGCAGAACTCCAATTTTCTAGGTGCTGCCTTAGCTTTTTTTTTTTTTTTTGCTTAGAGGTTGAAAAATAACATTTTTCTCCTTTCAGTAGTAATTTTTATTCTGAGATGTCCTTCAATTATTTTGGTTATATGCTCTGCAAATAGGCCAAAAGAAATTAGGCAAAAGCAATGTGCGTGTAATTTTCTTTTCCTAAAATGAGGACAATAATTTGCTTTTTAGATACATTTTGAAATGTAACGATATTTCAATGGCCTCATTTCCTGATAGACAAGTCCATTATCAATTGAAGCTTAAAAATGCCTTTGACCTTTCACAGTCTTCTCAATGCTTAAGCTCTTATTAGTGCTGGAAACCATTTCTTAGTTTAGCAGCCACTGCATATTTTTGATTCTTCTAACAGAGAAAGAAAAGCAGAAGAGACAGAGATGCCTTGTTAATCAGAAATAGTTCCTGGCATATGTGATTTTTTAAAATTTTATGTTACATATTCATCTTTCACCTTTTCTGGAAGCTCAAGGTGGTATACAAATCCTTCCCCATCAATTTGTATCCCATAATATCTCTCAAGAGTCTGAGAAAAAATAAAATTGGTCCAGTTAATGGCACAAGCTCTATGGTTAGGAGAAGACCCCTGGGGTCTCCAGTGCAAGTTTAATGCACTGGAAGAAAAACTCAGCAGAATAATCCAGCTTGGAAACGGAACATTTTTTCTACTATGAAAACAACGATTTACTGATCTATAGAGTTGCAGATACTGGACATTTTTGCTCTTTTTTTTACAGAGTTAATCTTAAGGATGTGTTGTTAAATAATCTGTTGGTTTATTTTCTTAAATAAAGATAAGCTTTTAATTAAAACCAAGACCAAAAATGTTCTGCCAGATGGCAAACAAAAAAAATGGCTATGGTGCTAAACCGTAACTTTAGTATTTGATAGAGGTACACCCCTGTCAAAAGTTGCAATACTATAATCAGTATTCCATGTACAGTACTGAGATCTTGTCACACAATTCTACATCTTATAACTAAGAGTAACATATCAAATATGTATTAGGTTTTGAATAAATTCCATAATCATAGAATCACAGAGCTGGAAGGGACCTTGGAGATCTTCTAGTCCAGTGGTTCTCAACCTTCTTAATGCCGCGACCTTTTAATACAGTTCCTCATGTTGTGGTGACCCCCAACTGCTCTCTACATATGTGTGACTGGTCTAAATAAGTGTTTTCCAATAGTCTTAGGCAACCCCTGTGAAAGGGTTGTTCGACCCCCACAGGGGTTGCGACCACAGGTTGAGAACAGCTGTTCTAGTCCAACCCCTTGCCCAAGGCAAGA
>JANHFR010001544.1:142118-158828 GCA_032468015.1 Mimophis mahfalensis | reverse complement strand
GGAAGGCCTGGAGGAACATTGTGCATGGGGTCGCGATGGGTCGGACACGACTTCGCAACTAACAACACAATATCTATATAGGTTTTTATACCACTGTAAGCTACCTTGAGTTGCCATGTGCAAATAGGTGGCAATATAATTTTTCTAATAAATAAATGTGTGTCTTTATATTTGGACAAAGCCACTGGACAGTTGCCTTAATCCAACAACATTGTAAACAATACTCACCTTCCTCAGTGTAGAAAGTGACATTCTTTTGATAAATTCGGGGATCCTTCATTTTTAATAAGCCTAACGTGGAATAAAAAGCACGATCCAGTTTGGGGTCAAGTTCCTATCATGGAAGGAAAGAACCACCAACAGTGAATATTACCATTAGGAGAAAAAAACATTCTGTGGTATTATTTTCCAATTTATATTCCAAAATACAGACAACAGAAAGTTCTATAGCGGGCCCTTTATAACAGAGTCCCCTAAGAGGTCTGACCCTGCTGTTCTCCAAAAGAGCCCTAAAGACTTGGCCCTTTCCCCAGAAAAGAACTTTATCCACTGCTAATTGCTAAGAATTTTGCCTAGCTCTCTCCATGACTTTTATCAGTGTTTTTAATGTATTGCTTTTGTTTTTAATCCTTGCACACCACGGATAATTCTCAATGCATGGGAGGCATTAGAGATAAATTCAGAATTTAGACATTTTACATTATAAGCAACACTTCTAGGAAGGGGATAAAAACAGGCGTCCCCTGACAGCAAACTGAACCTATGGGAGGGCAGCGTTTCACTTACAGAGAGAGACGGCCCCAGCCATCGGTCCAAATGCTCCTGAATTTCATTTTTAAACGTAACCCGATTCTCCCCAGTTAACAGGAATGGAGGGTTCTTGTCACCATCCGCTCCTCAAATTGGCGGCACAACGCCTACCCACCTCTTCGCTAGACGCCGACTCGGAACTCGAGACTTCCTCCTCTTCCCCATATTTGTCCTGCACTGGGGGAGCGAGAAACCAGGCATAATATGAGGACAGCTCCGTCATAATTCCCCCAAAGCCCAAACCCGACCACACTGTCTACCACTCACTCCGCTGCAGCTCCTCGCGACGCCGGTATTTTCCATAACGTGCAGCGAACGCCGCGTTGACCCGCAACGTCTCCTGACCAGACATCCTACCGCCACTCAAGCCTTCTGCGCCGAAGCAGGTTCATTTCCGGGTCGCTCAGCACGGAAAAGGTTGGGCTCACCAGCGGAAGTAATTAGTTCTCTCAGCCACCGGGAAGCTATCAATCGGCTATTGTAGTTGTGAGCGCTTTGGAGGCGGGGCCAATTAGACGTCTCAGAACTTGCCCAGCAAAGTAGGCGGGGCGAATGTCGTTAACGTAACTCTTCTCTAGCGAGGCAGAATTCCAAAATGGGGTGGCGTCTTAAAAACGTAAACGCGTTATTATGTAAGCGCTTCTAGCTAGACCGTACATAGCAAAGATTTTCTTAGAGATAGTGATGTCGTATGATGATAAAATGCAAAAAGTATTTGATGTTTTTCATTTCATCGGTATTTAAATTATCTTTTTTTCCTATACGTTTATGTTTTGTGAGCGCATACACAGATGCACGCAAGGATGAAGTTTTGTACGTCTGTTAGCCTATAATCAAATTTATTGGCAGGCCTACTCATAAGCTGACCTCAATAAACGAGGAGAAGACAGGAATGAAGGGATGGGTCGCAGGGAGAAAGTGGAACTGTTTAATTCGTTATTTGCATCTGCCTTGATGCAAAAGAAGAAATAATCCAGCCTATCAAAAGCAGCCCCATAAATGACAGAACAGGAACACAAGTCAAAAATAGGCAGGAAAATGGTAGAACATCTGTCCACTCTGGATGACTTCAAATTGCCAGGACCAAATAGATTACAGCCCAGGGTTCTGGAGGAACTGGCAGACATGATCTTGAAACCACTGAACAAAATCTTTCAAAGCTGAAACATTGGGGAATCAGAACATGTGGAACTAGAGGACTAGAAATGAATTCATGTTCTAATCTACAAAAAGGGAGAAAAACTGGATCCAGGAAACTAGAGACCAATCAGCCTGACATCAATATCTGGGAAGATCCTGGAAGAGTTAATCAAGCAACACATTTGTGAGCACCTAAAAACAAATAAGACAATTACTAGAAGACAGCATGGGTTTATTACAGATAAACCACGCCAGACAAACATTATTGCCTTCTTTCACAAAGTGACTAAATTTGTGATTGAGAGAAATACTATGGGCATAATTTATTTAGAGTTCAGTAAGCCATTTAACGAAGTAAACCACCTACTTGGTAAGGTAGAACAATGTGAGATATACTGTTAGAGGTAAAATAGAGGGTCGTTGCCATTGCTTTGTGGTGAGATATAAGATGTGACGCATGATGTATCAAAATATAAATCTACTTTATTATATACAAAAATAATAAATGGTACAAAAGAGTTAACTAATCTGCAAGCATCAACTCCATCAACTAATCAAGATGGAACAACACAAACAATCCACTTACAGCAACAAAGCCAGCACACCACACAAACCCCCATCATTATTTATAGAGAGACGGTAGCTCCGGTCACACATTGCTCCCAGAAGCAGAAAGCCAAAGGCACCAGCCTGAAGATGATGAGTGTGACCTCACTGAAACATCACCAAGATACCCTCAACCTTACATGGGAAAAGACCCGAATACACCAAGACTTGCATACCTGTACCCATGAAAATCTATGAACACACACACACACACATATATGACACACCCACAGAACAAAACTGACTGAATCTAAATGTTCTGCTTCAGATACCATGAAGCCTTCTCCCAGAAGGTAACAAGGAAAACAGGTCATGGAAGAGGATGTGTAGTGTCCCAGACAATACTGCGGACCCTGCTCAAGCATTGCTTATATCCTATGTCTTGGATAGAAAGAAGTGAACTACCTTCTAATCATTTCTGCCATCCTCACCACTCTGCACCGCCTTGCTGTCTGAAGCAGTAATGCTTCCAAACCAGAAAGTAATGTAATATGACAGGATGCTCTCAATTGTCCCTCTAAAGAAAGTGGTAAGGGCTTCTGGCTAAGCTTCTGGCATACTGAATGCAGGGACCACAACCACTGCATCCAGGCTTGCCCATTTGAGGGCTCCATAGGGAGCCTTTCAAAGTTCCAGTGAAGGTTCTCCATTTCCAATTAGCACTCAGAGTCCAAGTTTATCCAAGTCAAACCCATGTTAGTACAATGCAATTAATCTCTGAACTGGCATTTAAGTTTCACTTTCCACACAAGTAGCTAAAATCCAACCCCTCACCCAGACATAATAAATAATCCTATTCAATGATGTCTCTCTGGCATCATGCGAATTCCCTTCCGTCTCCTGTTTCCAGTAAAGAATTTGTCAGATTAGAAGTAGTGAGCATGTGTCATATTAGAAGTAGCAAGGGAGGAAGTTTCACCATGGCAACCAACTGCCACACTTCTAACTCTGACAGAGCCTTTGCTGCCTTGGAGGGGGAGCAGAGTAGAGGGGAACCTCCTGTTAGGTTGAGGAGAACTACATCTCTCGTCCTGGACCAGGGAATCCCCTGCCGAAGACAGTGATAAGCGGCTGCTAAACATGGCCACCCTGAAGCCCGGTACCAACCAGAATTAAGATTGCGCAGGAGGGAACAGACTAAGAGCGAGCAGAGGCTGTGGAAGGGTAAGAAGAAATCTTTTACTGAAAATAAACACACACACACCCCCAAAAAATAACCAACCTTAAAGCGACTCCTGAGCATTGATTAAAATGGAAAACGATTTTTTGGAAGAAAAATACGGAATGTGAAATACTTTTGAAAAAGGGAGTGTCTGCCAGGCTGGCGGAAAGGACTGTGAGATGACAGTGAAAAGTGAGGTATTACTTGATAGGATGTCTTTTACCTTCACAAAAATATCCTCCATCTGCTTAAAAGTGCTTGACTTGATTGACAATACAATGGAAGAGATGGGAAATAAAGTTTTAAACTGGCTAACTATCACTGATGAATCGGGGAGTGATAATGACATGGCAGACATAGTGGATTTGAAAACGGAAGAGAAGGGGGAAACAGATGGATTAGCGCAGCAAATAAAATTCTTTTGAGCTGGGAGAAATAATGGAACCTTTGGAGTTGATGGAGGAGACGAAAAATAATATTTTGGTTCTGAAATATAGAGGTTGGATTAACCACAACAAGACATAAATGACACCAGAAGAGGAAGTGCAGACTGGCTTTACATACCAAATGGAATATATACAATGCCAAGTAGTACAGGAGCAAGAAAGGCGGAAAGACTTTTTAAACCAGCTTAGGAAACAACGAGACGGGGGCAGAGACAGTGATGGGTGGCAAATTAGGAGAATCGGATTATGGACATTGATTGCCTTGAAGAGAAAAAGAGATGATGGTTGAAGAAAGCATTTAATTAAGATTGTATGTGGTTTTATTGCCAATCAAGCTAGAAATAGGTTAGAGAAAAAAATAGCATAGTAATAAACATTTGCAGAAGGTTTTAAAGCAAATGTAGAAGGATTAGATTATTAGAACCTAGGTAATGGTATTATATACTTTTAAATAATATAATGATAATATGTTTATGATTTTGAAGATTGAATTAATAAGAATATATTAAGAACATCATGATGATATAGAAGAACCAAATGAGTTGAGAATTTGTTAAATTAAGAATGTGGATGGTATAGATAAACAGAGTATAAGAAAGTTACATTTAAGAGATAAATACAGATTCTTATTGGAATAAAAGTTAATAGAATTTTAGCTAGTTCTATCATGTATTGCTTATGACATTGAAAAAAAGGTAATGCAAAATTGAAAAATCAATTGAAAGAGCTGAAAATGCATGGATAGAATATATGATGCTTTAGAAGAATTGAATGAATTGAGAATACATTGAATTAAGAATTAAAGATGATATAGATAAAACAGATACACATAGAATTATCAATTGGAATAATTATGAAATTAAGATGATTAAAGATTTTTGCTGGAACAGATTAAATGGGTATGGGAAAATTTTTAAATGAATTGTATAAAAGTAAAATTATTAATGTCAGTTTATTTACTGAAATGAGTTATGTCAATTTATTTTAAGAAGAATTCAAAGTTAAAACAGTGATAGAAATTGGGAGAATAATTACTAACACATTTATTTTAATTGTTAAAAGATATTAAAACAAGAAGTAGAGATGTGACTAATGATGAATTTGACTGATGTAAGTGATGCCTGGAAACAACTTCATTTACGCAATGAAACAACGTGTTAAAAAAGGAAAATATGAAAAAAAATATGAAAAAAAAGTAAGTGGTAAGGATAGGGGAAGGAAGATGTATTTTTCTCATGCCGCGCAGAAAATGCAGGCGCTGCTGTGCCTGCTTCACCAATGTTTCACCGTTGAGTGACATCATTTGTGTAATGTGTCAGTATGTGTTCATTCACTAAATTTTACATGTTATCTATCAAACAACTCCTTATTTAAAAATATAGTATTATGTTAAGATGGTTAATTGTATTATTCAGTATACACTCAAGAAATTATTGAATAAAACAATAAAGAAAAGACCCCAGTTCTTCAGTAGGTATTGCTGTCAAGTGAAGTGTTAAAAACAGGTATAGTAACATAAAGCTTTCCTGATTAATGTTAAGTTCTGTCATCCCCGACTATTGTCTATACAGGTTAGGCTGATGAAAATTAAAATACGTCATTTGGAAAATTACAGGTACTTTTCCTAGTTAATAGTTAAGTAATCCTAATTCCTGTATGCGTACAACATGCCAATTCCTGGCATTACCATGTAAATTATAACCAATCCCCTTTGATTCATGCTAAGTAAAAAATACTAACCAATTATATTTTATCTTACCGGGTTATGCAAAGCCAATCCATGGTTTTAGTTAAAGTTTAGTGTATTGGGCGGATCCATAATATTGAATTAAATAATCCACAAGTAGTGTACATGTAGTAAACTTTTTGCGAACATTGCTTTTAAGAAACAAAACATATTGTACATCCACTAGGAAAGAAGCTACTTCTTTCTTACAACTGGTATTTTTTAATGTTCTCAACTCTCAGTTGTTTGTGGTTTCCTGGTAGATGCTAGGCATTTGGCAAGGATTCAAAGAAACAAGTTGCAAAACAAGCTCAGCTGTTTAAGGTTTTATTTTTAAAAATGTTCTATCTCCTCTGTGCTTACGTCTGTAGCTACACCCAGCCCTCCCCTATTCCTTGACAAGCAGGCAGACAGCTGGTATTACAAAATGCTTAGCTTCCTTCCTTTTCTGTATCACTGAAGGCCACACCTAGCAGCTGGGACATTATTCTAGGTGATAAAGTTCAACTCTCTAAGCCACATGCCCCTTTCATAGTTTTCTGCCCAGGATTAAGTAGCCCTGCTGTGCTATTTTGGTGTCTCAGTACTGCGAGGGCTGCATTAGAAACATAAACCCAGTACAATCTCAACACAGATTGAAAAGGTAAAGTCTTCTTTTCCCAATGAAACATCAACAAAAAGGAAAGCACCCAAGGCAGCTTTTCAGGACCCACACTCTTTCTGCTTTACACCAATGACCTATGCGATGGTGTCCTCTTTGCTGATGACGTAAAATGATTTAACACCACTGACAATGCTGCTGCCCTACAAAGCAACCTTGACTATCTGTCAGAATGGTCACGCATTTGGCAACTCCCAATCTCATCTAGTAAATGCTCTGTCCTACACATTGGCAAAAATAATCAGAACACCAAATACAAGTTAGGCAGAAATGATCTCGTACATGACCCTCACATTGTCAAGGACCCAGGAGTACTCATCTCAAACGATCTAAGCCCCAGAGCTCACTGTAACAGCATTGCCAAAAAGGCATTAAGAGTTGTTAACCTAATTCTACAAAGCTTCTTCTCCGGTAACATTGTATTACTAACTAGGACATACAAAACCTTTGCCAGACCAATTCTCAAATACAGCTCATCCGCCTGGAATCCACACTGTATATTGGACATTAACACGATCGAGCAGGTCCAGAGTTATTTCACAAGAAGAGTACTTCACTCCTCTACCCAAAATAGAATCCCGTATGCCACTAGGCTTGAAATTCTAAGCTTGGACAATCTGGAACTGTGCCACCTGCGGTCCAATCTTAACATAGTGCACAAAATGGTCTGCTACAACATCTCACCTGTCAATGACTTCTTCAGCTTCAACCACAATAATACCCGGGCAAACAATCAATGCAAACTCAAGGTGAACCGCTCCAAACTTGATTGCAGAAAATACGACTTCAGCAACAGAGTGGTCAATGCCTGGAATACGCTATCCGACTCCTTTGTGACAGCCTCAAACCCTCAACCTCGAACTGTCTTCCGTGGACCTCACCCCATTCCTAAGAAGTCCGTAAAGGGGGTATGCATAAGCGTACCAGCGTGCCTACCATCCCTGTCTTACTGTCCCCATTTACCTGTATTTACTTCCTTTGTTCCTATACCTGCTATCTTGTACATGTTTGACAAACAAATAAAATTAAAAATAAATAAAATAGATCTGAGTTACGGTTTTCATAAGTTATACAGAAGCAATCTTCAAAAAGTAGTATTTAAGACTATGGGAACAGCTCTCTCTAGATTTGCCAGGGAATCACCAAAGCCTATAATGCATGTATTGGGCAGAGAGTTCTGTCAACCAAAACAGTGCCCACACACACACACCTTTTGGGCACCAGGGACAGGTTCCATGAAGAGAGGTTTTTCCATGGACCGGGGAATGTGTTGTTTCACATGCTGTCTGCATCCTGTGGATGGGGCTTCCCTTGTTTGCGCGGACTGGTATCTGGCATGCAGCAGACCAGTGCTGGTCCACAGACGGGGGTTGGGGACTTCTGAACTAGAATACCCTTATTAGACAAAGCAGTTTTTGAATTGGGTGATACCCAGTGCAACTTTTACTTCTCTTTTCATCCTAGAGACAAAATATAAAAATATTGATTTTATCAGATATATTTTGCAGTCTGAATCCATGTTGCCTTGTCAGAGTAATTTCAACAGTATTAATTTTACTTCTACTATGTCTGTCTGTAATGACCCTACCGCGAGGACCATTTTAGATATTAGTTATCCAAAACAGTAAATTCTAGCACCAGTTTGATTTTGTATTGCTGCACAAATTCAAGGAACATAAAGTGCAATCACAAACAAAAATTACTTTTTCAGGGCTGGCTGGGACAATGTATTTCTGACAAAATTGTCTGACCTCTGAAATTATAAGTTACCTACCAGATGTTCCAAGCTGAGGATGGGGCAGCCTATGGCCATCTAAATACTGCTGAACCACAGCTCTCAAAAGCCTGGCCACTATGGTCAGCCTAGCCTCATTTGATGAATGAAAGGTTTTCTTTTCTGTGCTCAAATAAAAATGAGCCAAGAGGATTGAGGGAAACAAACTTAAATTGCTGTGGATGAAGTATAACAGAGCTGGCTAGAAAAATTCATGTATTTTTAAGACATAACAAAAATGTTTACCCTTTTTTTTCCCTTTGAGCAAGTAGTTTCCATAACCCTTTTTAAATGCCTTTTAGTCAGTCTTGATTCCTGGTGTCTACATGGAGAGTGGTCTTGGCAACATTTGCAAAAGTGATTTATCCTTTTCTTCTCGGGGCTGAAAGTGACTGACTCAGTCACCTGCTGGTTCCATACCTAAGGCGGGATAAGAACTCAAAAGTCTCCCAGCTTCTTACCTGGTGCTTTAACTGTTTCAACAAACTGGGCTTACATTTCTAATATCCTTCAAGGATAGAAACTTGTTTGTTCCATCTGACTTCACTTGAAGCTAATCTATCTGCCCCTATAGGACACGGTGGCTCAGTAGCTAAGACGCTGAGTTTGTCGATCAGGTCAGCAGTTTGGTGGTACGAATCCCAAGTGCCACGTAATGGAGTGAGCACCTGTTACTTGCCTCAAGCTTTTGCCAACCTAGCAGTTCAAAAATCTGTAAAAATGCAAGTAGAAAAATAGGGACAACCTTGGTGGGAAGGTAACATGACCACAGAATCATCATCAGACAGCGCTGGCTCTTCAGCTTTGAAATGGAGATGAGCACCGCCCCCTAGAGTCAGGAATGACTAGCGCGTATAAAGTCCTTCTTTAGCTGTAAACCCCATTTGTCAAGGCTGAATCCTCCTCCTCAGAAAGCTATTAAGAAGTTTTAAAAAATCCCATAAATGTAAGCCCGGGATCCTGGATGGATTCAAAAATCTGTTAAGGTTCCCAAAGTTCTTGCTGCTACAATTTACGGTCACTAAATTTTGTCCATAGGAGAAATGTTTCTAATATTGCAAAAGTACTATTAGAAGCGACTTAATTATAGAAGAGGATTCCAGTCTTTAGAAGTGTGTTCTTGAGCAGGGGTGTAAAACTCAATTTCATTGAAGGCCGCATCAGCATTATGGTTGCCCTCAAAGGGCCAGTTGCATGTAAAACTGTGATGACTCATAGCGACTATGGGGTGTGTCTGGGTAGACACGCCTGGGTTGCTGCAACTAGGTGGGGATGGATCAGTGGTGGGATTCAAATTTTTTTACTACTGGTTCTGTGGGCATGGCTTAGTGGGCGTGGCTATGCTGTCAGCCAATCAAAGGTGGTATTTGCTGGTGTCGGCCAATCAGAGGTGGTATTTGCCGGTTCTCAAAATTATTGCTGCCGGTTCTCCGGAATCTGTCAAAACTGGCTGGATACCACCTCTGGGATGGATGGATGGCCGTAGCCACCACGAAATTGTTGTAGATCAGCATGTAGAGCCCTAGCAGCAGCACCACACTTGCTACCAGCATCTCTGCGGATCACTCACCAGCCCGGCTTTTGACCACTGGCCCTGTAGCCCATGAGCATCTTCCTTTCACTGGGATGCAAACCCCCATGTGCTTGCCAGCCCAGCCTCGCCTGCTGGCACCATAGCCTGCAAGCGCTTCCCTTTCATCGGGAACACCGCCCCCCACGCGCTCTCCATCTCCTGTGCGCATGCTGAGGGGGAGCGCCCAGCTGGGCTGGAGTGCCCCCGTGGACCAGATGTAACCACATTGCAGGCTGGATCTGGTATGTGGGCCTTGAATTTGACACATCTGTTCTTGAGAATCATATGTATCGTATAATTCTATTTCTACAGCATTCTTAATGGTGCTGATAGTAAGAAGCATCAGAGCATATAAATCTTCAAAGGTGGCAAGGTTTCAAGGACTGTGATATGAAGCAGCCCCCTTCTATTTTACATTACAGAGGGTTGGCAAGAGCAGGGGTACTCTTAATAAAGACACCCCTAATGAAGAGTTCAAAAATGAGCCCCTTGAAAGCAAAAAAGATGATTTTCACCTTAGAGTGTCTCTCAAGACCGAACGTCAGTAAATCACAAATAGGTTTAATGCTTTTAATAATTAAATTAGTCATTCCATAAAACGCACCCTTGCAAATCACAATAAATAGAATATATTTCACCTCCTTTAAAATATACATAGCTTGGATCCACAAACTCATTACAGGGAACAAGCCTTCAAAACAAGTCTTAAACACTTTAGTCAAAGATAAAAGATTTGTCACACTTCAGAAGTGAGTAAAAGGCAGGGCCAACCACCAAAATGCCAAGAGGGAAACAGCTACTGATGCCTCAGGAATCACAAGATCTCCTGAGATGGAAACTAGAAAGACTACAAAATGGGTGAAAAACTTTCAAAAAAATAAGTTAAGACTCCTATACAATTAGACCTTGTGGACTTTTGGATCCCATATTTGGCAGAGAAATGGGAACTAATATTTTGCCCACCAAAAAAGAAAAAAAATCCTAATAATATTTTCCATTCAAGGCTGGTTTTCTGCCAACCACCATTTAATACATTTACTGTTGGTGCTTTATTTTGATAATCACTGTGATCTTTCTTATTAGGAACCTAGCGCAATGCATCAGAGAATTGCTAGATCCTTACATATACTGTACTTTGAATAGAAGAGGCAGGCAGAATTATACCCCTGAAAGGAAAACACCAGGCATCACAAGACTGCTGAAATTCTGGGGTAGGTTGTAATGGAAGGAGGTCCCAGTGTAGTAGCAAATGCAGACTTCGTCTCAAAAAGACAAAGATGTGTACTCTCAAAAAGATCTGTTCAACCTAAATGTTTTCCAAAATGCTTTTTCTCATTTGGGGGACCATTTCAAGGGAAGAAACGCAAGAAGATAGTAACTAGGGAAGGTCAAGCAGAAATGCTGCAGTGCAATGTGATTCCCAAGGGACTGGCACATTTGGAAAAAAGCTGGAAATCAGAAGTACAGAGGAGAACTCATATCATATGTATAAATAGAAACAAATAATTAAACACATATTTTGAGGTAGGGCAGAAGGAACTACCTTTGTTCCAGGGCTCTGGGGGTGGGGGGAAAAGGACAGTCCTGGGGAATAGAGGCCTAGCAGGCAGCAAAAAGTTAGCTTGGTCCAGACCAGAGGGCTCTTTCCGAAATTAAGCTGGGACAGAGAGGTGCTGCTCAAGGATGCACTGGATGTGTGAAAGCCCAAGATGCTCTGCTAGCTCCAGTGGTGTTCGTCCCTTGGAGTCCTTCTGCTGCAGTTGGGATTGGGGTGCCAGGAAGCAAACCACGTCTGTGTGACCTTCTCGAATAGCAACATGGATGGGCAGTGAGCCAGAAGCATCTGGGACATTGACATCTGCACCGTGCTCCACCAAGATTTTCAAGGTGTCAAGAAAGCCAGTACGGGCAGCATCATGGGCAGGTGTTGTGCCAGACTCATCTTGGATGTTAGGATTGGCACCTTGCTTTAGCAGTTCTTCAGCCACAAAGATATTGCCAAACATCATGACCTGTGGGAAGATGAAAGCGGGTGAAGCAGGGGATATTTACGGCCTCAACTCCTTTCAGTTGAGCAGGAAAGCCTTAACCCCATTTGCTGATTATGGGAAGTAATAGGAAAGGCTACCTTCTACTGAAGGCTGTGTTGTATAACATACTGAGACATAAACAAATAACTGTAGTTGAGTTTATACATAGTTAATACACGATTTAATTATTTGGGCAAGTTTTGGCAAAACTGAGTTAATTAAACAAGCGATTATTATCTTAATCATAACTTACTAATAGAGCCATAATTATATTCATGGAGTCTAAAACAGAAAATCACAAATTCCCTAATTCTGCCTTTCTAAAGCCAACCTGGTTATCTGCTGTAAAAGGAAATAGGCAGGCCTAGCAGCCAGCAGCCTGTAATTAAAGCAAGTTTGAATCTCACCAGGCTCAAGGTTGACTCAGCCTTCCATCCTTTTGAGGTAGGTAAATTGAGGACCCAGATTGTTGGGGGCAATAAGCTGACTTTGTAAAATGCTGCTTGGAGGGTGGGTAAAAGCCCCAATAAGCAGGCATATACAAAGAATGAAGGCTATTGCTAAGCACATTGAATTGTGCTTAAAAATTGTAAGGTGCCCTGAGTCTCTGGAAAAGGGCGGCATATAAATGGGATTTTAAAAAAAGATAAAACAGAACATTGGAGTGAGTTGGTTGAAGAGCCTAGGCAGATCTTCCAGGAATTAGCATATACAAGATAGGGTGTGCATCTTTTCTCCAAACTAGCTGTAAACAAGCCACCTTGTGCCCTTTAAATGACCCTATTTGGCTTGAACCCAACAGGAAATAGGGCTAGCCTGTTTGGTCTGTGTCTGTGTACTATTTATTTAAAACACAACAATTATATTTAAATGCTGGGTGAGTTTTCATGCCAAGGTAGAAAAGATGGAATCGACTATATGTGCTTAACAAATTGTAAGCCACCCTGAGTCTCCGGAGAAGGGCGGCATATAAATGGGATTAAAAAAAAAAAATGCGGAGAGGGTCCTGTGGCCTTAATCAATTATTGGGCTGCAATAAGGTTGACTCAGCTTTCCATCCTTCTAAGGTAGGTAAACTGAGGACCCAGATTGTTGGGGGCATTAAGCTGACTTTGTAAAAATGCTGCTGGGGGTGGGGGGGAATGCCCTAATAAGCAGGTACATACAAGAGAATGAAAGCTATGGCTATAAAGGTTGTAAGCCACCCTGAGTCTCCAGAGAAGGATGGCATATAAATTGGAATAAAAAAAAAAAATCTAGAATCCATTTTTGGTTGAGGGAGATGTCCTTGAAAAGGGGCAGCAGCCCCTTTTCCCCCAAAGGGCTGGACCAATGGGAGTGAACCCAGACTGGGGAAAACTGCAGAATCAGAGCTCCTTCACCCAAGGCCTCCGGTGTCTCCAGGTGACACTGTTTTCTCTCTAAGATACAGGAGGAACCATGTTGTGATGCCTCCCTTACCTGCAGCGCGGTCTTGCCAAAGCGGTTATGAGAGTCGGGATGAACCAGCTCCAGATGCAGAAGCTGTCGGACTTCAGCTATATCCCCCCGGGCAGCAGCCCCGGTTAGCCGGTCTCCTGCCCGGATCTCGGCATTTCCCGGCAGCATGCCCGCACAGGCACCTGCAGGGGAGAAAGGACAGGCGAAAATGAAGGGACCTGACGGTCAGCCGGGATTCTCTGCGCTGCCACAAACGCCCTTTTCGTTTGCCACGAAGCTCCCGCATTAGTTCGATCCCCCGCTATGCCTAGGATGCGGGGAAAGCATTCTGCCCAGGCGTCGATGCCTCGCATCGCATTTCATCCTTGACGTTTGACAACAGGCCGGCAGGAGCTAGCTAAATTTTCCCCATCTCTCCGGCGGCGGCGGCGGCGGCGGCGGCCTTCCCTCGGGCGGGAATCCTGCTGGCTCTTGGGCGCTTACCTCCACTCCCGGGAGGTGGGCTCTTCTCTTCTCCAAGGAGTTGTCAAGCAGAGCAGAAGCCCCCGCCTCGCCTACCCGGGGCTACAGGACTGGCCTGGCGGCTGCTGCTGCTGCTGCTGCCCCTAAGGAGGGGCTGGCCCGGCCCAAGGCAGCCGTCGGGTCGTGACAGGACAGATCGAGGCAGATGCTGCTCAGAATGCCGAGCCAGGGAGCTGCCTCTGGGGCTCGGCTCCCTCGGGGCGGGGCTGTATTGAGGAGGAGAGCCGCCCGAGGACTGCCGCAGCAGGCAGCGCCGCCCGTCCAAGCGAGGTGCCGCCGGCACAGATCCGTGCCAAACCCGCCCCAGCTATTGAGCTGCAGCCTCGGCGGAGCAGCCGCCCCGCCCTCTCACGACGGACGCTGTTTGTGACTTTTTTCCATTTCATGCCGCGCTATTCATTCGGATACATTGTAACCTGCCTGGTTTTCCATTTCGCCGCCCTCGCCCGGTTCGGACCAATCAGGAGCCAGCTCCGGGCAGGAGCCGGAGAGCCTCGTCTTTGGATTGGTTCGCTAGTGGCGGACTCTTGGGCGGGTCTCTCCGATTCAAACAGTATTTCGGGCGGGAAGAAGCTGTCTCCGGGTTTCTCCCCGCTCGGTTCTCCAGGCAGGCAAGGCAAGCCAAACCAGAGGTCGCGACCTGGGAGCGGGGTGGGAGGAACGCGCGAGACGGCTCTCCAAAATGATTCTTGCCCTGCCCGTGTAAGCGAGCAGCCAATCCTAGCCATGTTGAGCGTGGAAATCAGTGCTTTCGACTATCCCCGACCAAATTTTCCTTGTAAAATCCACCTTGCTCTCTCTTGTACACAACAGGAATAATTGCTTTTGAGCAATTTGAAAAAATTGGAAGTCACATTTTTTCTATTTTTTCCCTTACTTTTTGCACCTTCTTCTTTCCTCTTTTGTCATTTTTATTTCATTTTTTTCTTTATATTTTATCTTTTGTGCAACTTTAATAAAGAATATTTTTAAAAAGCCAGCTGTATAAACTCATGATATAATCTGAAATAACAATCATTTGGGGTTTGAACCTCTCAGTCTTTATATTTATGTATGTATGTATGTATGTATGTATGTATGTATTAATCGGATTTATATGTCACCCTTCTCTGGAGGGACTCAGGAATCAAGATTTGCCCTGTGGAGACTCAATACACCAGAAAACATGATCAACACTTCCTCCATAGTGTCATTAAAGGAAGATAATTTTATAATAGCTAGATTTCGTAGAATATCAAGATTTATGTATTATCGTTTTGTTTTACAGGTAGTCCTTGACTTACAAACATTTTTTACTGATCATTCAAAGTTCCAATGGTCCACAAAAAAAGTCCTCAATAGTCCTCATAGTTACAACTGGAGAAGCATCCCTACAATCATACGATCAAAATTCAGGTGCTTGCCAACTGGCAGATATTAGTGACAGTTGCAGTGTCCTGGGTTCATGTGATCATCATGGATGACATTCCCAACCAGTTTGGGACAAGCAAAATTAATGGGGGAAGCCAGTTTTGTTTAACCATGTAATTCACTTAATAACAATATCAGAGTTGGAAGAGATCTTGGAGTCTAGTCCAACCCCCTGTTGAAGCAGGAGACCCTTTAACATTTCAGACAAATCACTGTCAAATCTCTTCTTAAAAACATCCAGTGTTGGAGCACCAGAGGTGGTATTCAGCCAGTTCCAACAGGTTCCAGAGAACTGGTAGCGATAATTTTGATTGGCAAATACCACCTCTGATTGGCTGACACCGACAAATACCACCTCTGATTGGCTGACAGCATAGCCACGCCCACTAAGCCACACCCACAGAACTGGTAGTAAAAAAAAATTGAATCCTACCACTGTGGAGCCCCCACAACTTCTGGAGGCAAATTGTTCCACTAGTTAATTATTTTCTGTTAGGAAATTTCTCCTTAGTTCTAGGTTGGTTCTCTCCTTGATGAATTTCCTCCATTGCTTCTTGTTCAGGTCCTTTGGAAAATTGGTTGACCCCTGTCCTTTGTGGCAACCACTTCAATATTGCAACACTGCTATCTGCTATCATTTCTTCTTTTCATTAAACTAGACATTCCCAGTTTCTGCAGCTGTTCTTCATATGTTTCAGCCATGATACTGATCACATCCAATTTACTTAACCTGAGTTAAAAAAAAGTAAAATTGGATGTGACTCACTTAACAACCATTGCACTTATTGACAGAAATACCAGTCCCAACTGAAGTCATAAGTTGAGGACTGTCAAGGTATTGCTATGCCATGGCATGCTATATCTCCCAGAAGGGGGAGTATCCCTGATCTCCCCGCCCCCACTACCTCCCACAGGAAGGGGAGGAGCTATAGTTTACCTGAGCACCTCGTACATTTCCTCACTCACTTCTTTGTTACATATGCAGGAGAGCAGTCATGTGGCTACATGGCTGTAATAAGGCAAGTGGCTAGTGTAGTTACTTTTTTGTCTTTTCATTGTTTTGCTCTAATAAATACAGTTTTATATTTGAGAGCACATCTCACGTCTCTCATTCTTCACCACGAGGCAGTGGCAGTGATGCCCATCCCATATTTCTTTCAACAAGGACTACCTATATTGTACTTCTGTTAAATATAGGCAATTCAAGGTGTTGGTTACCATCTTCAGAGCGCTCCATGGCTTAGGACCTAGGTACTTACGAGACTGCTTCCTGCTACCAATTACCTCCCACCGGCCAGTCCGCTCCCACAGAGGGGGCCTCCTCAGGGTGCCATCGGTCAAACAATGTCGGCTGGTGGCCCCCAGGGGGAGAGCCTTCTCTGTGGGAGCTCCTGCCCTCTGGAACGAATT